>CAJQUW010007534.1:0-20574 GCA_907163375.1 Prostheceraeus crozeri
TGTAAATAGCCGAAAAGCGAAACACAGTAAAAAGATCATTCATGAATTATTAATAAGTTCAAAGAAAACTTCTAGTACAAAACACAGGCAGACACTACTTCCAGGTATTCATAGAGAAAGCAAATAAATATAGGGATCAAATATCTGAATTATCTGACAATCATAAGTAACATCATGAAAACACCATAGTTGACTACACTTTTTGCTTTTTCAAAATAAAATGCGTCCGTCCATAATCAAAATCAATAAGAGTTTGAAATTTTGCGGCTTTACTGAGGAACGTTAAAGCTCCAATTTTTTGGTCAAAGCGAGCTTACTACAGTACAAACATTTACAACTTACGGCATGCACGATCGGATACAGCTGAAAAATCTTCGGTAAACGAACATCTTTTGGGCCTCTTGTGATGGCTGTATCATTACAGTTGCATATTATGTATCGGGTAGCAAATTACTTTCACGATATAAGATTGGATTTCAAATTTGATGTTAACAGCATTCAAATGTATTCATTAGGACAGATTACATCCATATTGAGCACTCTGCTCTCATGATATAGTCACAGCAGTACTATAAACAAAGTCACGACTGCAATGAGCTTGAGAAGGGCTTGCTCTTCCCTGACTTATTTTTCCCAGTAGGTCGATTCAATCAGGGTGCCTCGTGCTAGCTTCTCGGACTGTCAAAGTTGTTGCTATGATCGACACTACACCCAGACAGAGTCATCCGATCGAGGTAGGTGGAGGATGAACAACCGATAAACATTGTCCTAATTAAACATGCAGTAAGTGGTGGCCAGCCGCCTATAAAGGTCGTCCTACTTCTGTTGGCCAGATCGGTGGTACACAAAGCCCGAGTTATTTTTCCTTCGACTGCTTCGTTAGCGGAGCTATTCCGCATTCTCATGAAAGAGATACACCCAGATATAAGTCCGGGGCCGAGGTCTCTCAGTTCGAAGTTAGTCGTTACTGCTTACAGGAACGACGCAGCGATCGGGCTTCTGTAGCCGCTGAAGGGGTTACCCTGTACCGTTTCGTACCACCGACCTTGATTGTGGATGCATCAATTTCATCATTTCATTGTGATTTTTTACTTACCGTGAATTCAAACCAAAGTGTAGAAAGTCACTGACTGTTGGGAAAGAGAAATCTCTTGGGTGAGCACGATACAAGTAAGTTCTTGCTTTGCCTATATCCACCAACATTTAAGAAATATTGAGAACGAATCGAATGACAGATACATGCTGTAGGCATTCCAATTGGCAAGCCATCACACATGTAGGTGGACGGTCCATGGGTCGCACGGATTTGAAAGCACTTCATAAACTTTCTTACATTGCAAAGTTGATCAAGAGAACATCTGTTATCTCAAGTGATCATGTAGGATGCGCAATATCGCAGCGGATGATCAGCATCTCAGCTGCTTCGACATAAACTATCCCTTTGTGAAGACCGGTACATTCCTTGGTTTTACATGCGTCAATGTTGATTAGATATATTACAATTACGCAGGCGGAAATGATGAAGTGCGATAGAGGTCGTTTCATCGTCTGAGTTTTGAACTTACCCATGGAACACCTGGAATGGACACTCTCTTTTCCCTAATACGATGAGAGGCTATTCATTCTCGACTCCTAGCGTCGCTGATTTCATCCTATGGGCAGCACGTTAATAAGACAACTGCGCTGTGCGTTGACGGTGGATTTATAATTCACAAGTGATATCATTTAACCGTCTTTTATACACCTGATTTACGTGGTTTGCCTTTTTTGAAGCAATAACAGAACACATGTTTTTAATCCATCATGTATTTCTCTAGCGCCCAGAAAACTTTGAGGCCTTGGCTTTTGTCTTTGCCTTCTCGTTTCTTTCGGAGAGGCGCTTCGTGTAATTTTTTAAAAAACAGTTATACAGACGATGTGTCATTTCATGAACATGGTCATGTCCTGCGGTACACATAGTGCGACCAAAAGCGTCAGGGTCATAGTCAAAATAGAAATTTTCGACAATCAACTGAAACAATTGTCGCGTCTGCTTAGACTGAAACAGCTTCAGCGACAAAGTTTGAGAGGATAAGCCATGAGGTTGAGAAGAATACTCAAGCGGCAGATCGTATCAGAGGAGGTTATATGCTTGAATTTGTGGGAGGGAATACTTCTACTGGAATCATATACTTCAAATTTCAAATTGGGGTGCACTATGATGGATCCTTTGACTTGGGGTGGAGTGGACGACAGATCGCAGTATAAAAAGTAAATGATGTTGTCTTGTCGGTGAATGATAAAACCAGACGGAGGGGTCTCTTTTGAGATCTTCATCGCAATGTTTTCGATACAGCTCACTTTGTCAGCTTCATTGAGCTCAGTTTCCATTTGCTCGAAACTTTGATTTAGGAAATCCCGACGCGCAGACGAGGTCGCTCTTTCTGTAGGTCTTTCAGATTTAGTCGAAGAGAAATACGATGGTAATTCCGGAAAAACAGACGGCACAGCGCCGGATTTCAATCTTCGCAGTAGTTTCTTTCGACGTTCACCGAACTTTTGAAACCTACTCTTGTTCGAGTCCGTAATATCAGTTAAAAAGTCCGATTCCTTGAAATGACGTGAGCACAATCGGGAATACTTGGTCGGCACAAAGTTTTCACGAGATAGCCGTCGAAGCCATAGTTTCAGAATCTGAGGATTCTCCAGAGGAAATCGATGCAAAGTTGCAGTCGTATTTTCTAACTCCGAGTCGTATCGCGTTTTGCAGCCCACTGCACAACACTTGTAAGGCATTACGGCGTTGGATAAAGTGTGAAACAGTGAATCTGCTAACTGTGCATTCGCTCACAGATGATGTGATATAAGGGAAACATGTGGCGAATCATCTATTCTAGGGTTGTACGGTAACTTACCCGACGGTAAGTTACCGGGTAAATCACCCGGTAAGTTACCGGGTAACATATATTTAAATTACCGGGT
This sequence comes from Prostheceraeus crozeri, assembly GCA_907163375.1. Taxonomy (NCBI): domain Eukaryota; kingdom Metazoa; phylum Platyhelminthes; order Polycladida; family Euryleptidae; genus Prostheceraeus; species Prostheceraeus crozeri. Next base: position 2,962 of record CAJQUW010007534.1, read on the forward strand.
AATTTATTATAAAATTGTTGTTTTTCAGACATTGAGGAGTCTTCCACTTTGTTTTAACTCTTAAATATATTTTTAACTGACTCCTTGTAAATTTTTCTCCATTTCAAGACCGGTTTCACTTTAAACACGTGTGTAGTTATCGATGTAGAGCAAATTGAACATTTTTGTCATTTTTGGATACATTACCGATTCTTTTAACATGGCAGTTGTCGTCAGATCTCCTTGATTATGTTAGATAGCTGTGGCACTAAATATATTAGTGTTAATGTGCTCTATGTTGAAATTTGTCGGCTGTATTATGATGTAGGACCCATAATTTGGATGGTGTAATACTGTTCTTGCCGTAGCTTTCAGTCGTATGTAAAAAGTCATGTGTGAAACCTTGTGTTTGAAGAGTTTATCTAGTTTATCAGATCAATCATAATATGCCTTTTATAACTGATGATTTTGTCGTGTTATAATTGTGGGCAGTGGCTTTCGCCGCAACCTAGTTGGATCAATAAACGTATTTTGGCTACTGATCCGCCCTTAATAATGTCAAATTACTGTATTTTGTACCACTAGGACGCAGCGGTACCTTCATGCTAAATTGTACAATTAGCCTTGTACATCCCTTTACAAATCGATCGCCTCATCTGTTGGCTCAAACGTTGTAGGCCACATAATTTCTGCTTATCGCAATCGCAATCATGTATTTCCGAAAACCTAGATGAACTACCACTCTTCCATTTCAATTTTGGAACGGAAATGAAACTAGTCCGTTTCCAGTGTTATATAATAGATAGGTGTGATAATTACACGTAGGCCTACTGGAATCGCATGCAGTAAGGCAGTGGCGATGCGAGTTCAAGACTGACATGATCTACTATCGCATTTTGTACTCAATGCACTTTCGGGATCTTCCGAGTAAGGACTCAGTTCACAGAAAAAAGAATTGCCAGTTTTAGCCATTTATTGGTAGGCCCTATTATTACGCAATGAATATTATATTCATAACTCCGTCTATTCATTACACCTTGGAAAATATTTCTTTCAATCTAAATTAATACAAACATATACATTCTGTATGAGAAAAACAAAAATAACTCACGCAGACCTAGGTAGTATGAGTCTTAAAATCTTAAATTGCAGTTTTCTTAAAAACCGTTGAAAAATCACATTCCTGGTTTTACCCTTACACTTTTCAATAGTTTTCGTAGGCTATGAAATGTGCGAAATGGATTTAACAAGTCAAGATAGTGCGAACGACTACCAAGAAGGTTACAGAGCACTGGTTTAGAAGATATTGAAGGGCCCCTTTAGGACCGTGTTCGGGGAAAAGAACAGGTAGGGCCGAGGGTCAAGACTAGAAATACTTCTGAAGTGAAAGACAAGAAATGATATTAAAAATTAAGAGAAGAAAGCCTAGGAAAAAAAGGAGTTATCTGATATTTGTCTTCTCCAGTCTCCTGCAATAAACTTTTCATCTTATTGTCAGGGGTCGCCTTGCGATGTGCATGTGGTCACCACTCTCCTACGCCAATCCACTCGATCATTCGTCGCACGTGTACTTTCTGCTAATCTCATCTGTGGAAAATCCAGACCCTTTGCTAATTTAGTAAATGAAGAACAAACAGCACGAGTTGGCGAAGCCTTTCGTTCATTTTCATCAAGGCAATACATGAACTGTGAAATGCAGATACAGTCAGTGTGGAATTACGTAAAACTGAATTGTTCTCAACATCGGACTGTGATAAGGAAATGATTGACTTATGTGACTTCAAGTTAAAATGAAAGTTGAATCAGAAAGTCTCAAATCAACTACTGAGAATATCTATCTCCAATAGAGAAGTGAAGGGTAAAATCAATACAGTCAAACTTCAACTGAAAATAGTTATTCTGAGGTTTTTTTAAATTTCCATTGTTGTGCACCATTTTCTTGCCACGTCAATCTTTAACACGCGTATATAAGATAATATCCACTTTTTTTCAATTTTTTCAATGTCTCTTGATTCGTGGTCTGAAATAAATACGCATAATGTCGGCATAGCCTACCTGTAGTCCTTTACCCACTAATGAAGCCTTATGACGATGGGTCTTTCTAAATTATGCAATTTGCAAATGTGATTTTTTTCGAATCAAGCGCAGACTATCTGATGAACACGAAAAAATCTTGCTCATGTACGTAAGGATAGGTTAAACTTCATCGCTAAAAATGATAACCAAATAAAGATACCCTGGTACAGAATAAAATCATTGGATTACTTAATGACGGACTCTTAGTAAACATTCACTGTGAGTCATCAGAACCGGAAAGTCAGATAATAGACCATGTAGCGCCTTCGAAGGCCCAAATATTTTCAGGGGAAGAGCCAGAAGTAACCGATGATGCTGAAATACGTTTTTCCTTTTATTTCTTTCTTAAAATAAATTCTGTCGGAATCAATATAATCGATGCAACTCGGATAACTTGGAAACAAGAAAATATTCATAGCCTATATTAAAACTACATACTCATTTTCCCCCATGTTCTGCAAAACTTTGCTCATTTTATCCCGTTTCACCTAAGATGCTATAGGCCTAACTGAAGAAAAGGCCGCAACTTTCAGAAATGTAATGTGCACTTGAGATACCCAAGATGACGGCTGTCCTCAATGATAGTCTTGGTTGGCGAAATTTCGTCCATGAGAATCAGTATGATAGACATGCTCACATAAGTAACGGCTTCATAAAAAGTCATGGGATCCTTCACAACTGTAGCAACACTTTCTTTGGCGCGGTTTCCTCTCATGGCATTTCAGAAAGTGTCAAACATGTCACGCACGGGACAATTTGATTTCTTTGTAAAATATTAGAAATGTACAAAATACTCACAGAATGAGGATAAATGAGGACATCAAGTATCATAAACTACTATTGAAATAATCGATTTTCGCTTAATCGATAATCGCTTTTGACTGGAACATTCCATCCAAATTCCTGTCACTATAACATGGGGCTCTTTATGTATGTATACCGATCGCTTCTTAAATTTCATAATTGAGCTTCTTTGTAGAATGCCTACAATACTTTGTTATTGTTACTTATTTATGTTATCACTTATTCAGTTGTCTACTCATATAAACTGTAAAATCCATTAATGAAAAATACATCAGACTTTATTTTACGATAGGTCTCCATAACCTTGTTTTATATGCGTAGGCAGAATACAGCAGACATATAATAGGTGAATTGGGAATAGGCTAAATTACAGTGGAATTCTATAGAATAGGTTTGAATAGTATGCCTATCATATTTATTTTTAGGTGCCATCCATTTTTTCGCGCTAGTTTTCTGTGCTCCCGTTTCCGCTTTCACTCGAAATTACCGCTTCCGTTTCCGCAACACTGATCTCAATGACATTGATGAATTGGAGGATATGATAGATTTATATGTTTTAGGTACATTTTTTATTTCCATTATATCTCAAAACTCACATATCACTTTCTTTTTTAGATGCCGAAGAACTTTTGCGATGTTTGGAATCATTTCTCAAAAATTACTGTTGACAGAAAAATGAAAGGATTTTGTAAGTATTGTGATACCTCATTTGTCGCAAACGCCACGAGAATGAGATGACATCTAACCGAAGGATGTCCAAAGGCCCCACCAGAAGTGAAAGAATTATACAGAAAGGAAGTTGTCAATCAGTCAGTTGCATCATCACGAAAGCGAATGAAGATAATGGCCTTTCGAAGTCTACTCACAGATAACGTAACCGTAGTCACTGGAAGTGATAACAAAGATAGTAATAGCATAAATGAAACCTCTTCAATTAGTCACCAGTATGTCAGCAAGATTTCACGAACTGATAAAGAACCTTCAGACAGCCAGTCAACAGTGTCGATTTCAAACAATCAAAATCAATGCAGTATCCTACCATTTATCGATCGCGTTAGGTCATCGGAAAAAACTGAGATTGAGGAATCATTAACCAAGGCAATTTATGTGACTGCTTCTCCCCTGATTTTGACAGACAATCATTCGTGGTGTGCATTTTTTGAAATGATAAGACCAGGATTTCAAATTCCTTCCAGACAAAATCTTAATGGTCCACTTTTAATGAAGGAGAAGAATAGAGTTAGCGATTACGTTCGAGGATTGTGCAAAGATTCGCCATCTATTGGTATGTCCGCTGACGGCTGGTCGTGTATATCGAATGATTCTCATATTCAAGTATTATGTATGACTCCAACCCCGTTTTTCTTTAAAAGTATTCACTCACAAGAAATGCGACACACTGCAAAATTCATGAGTGACATTATCTGCAATGCGATTGATGAATTTTGTGAATTTTCTAATGTAGAGGCTAAGAGCATTCGATTTTTGGTGACTGATAGCGCTGCCAACATGATATCTGCGTGGATCGAGATACGAAATCGATTCCCTTGGATAAACACGTGTGGTTGCTTGGCGCATGGCTTGAATTTACTCGCTTCTGATATGCGAAAAGTTCTGTCGATCAGCACAGTTATAGCAGAAAATAATGAAATATCCAAAGTCTTCCGTTATAGACATGTTCCCCTATCCATCCTGCGCCTTCACAGTCCTCTTAGTGTCAAACTTGGAACTCCCACTCGATGGGTAAGCTACTATCAAATGTTGAAAGGAAATCTTGATCTGAAAATGCGCTTCGATTGTCGATCATTGATGATAATTGCGAGGCGCCTCAACATCTACAGCTGAGAATTCTGGATAATTCAAATTTTTGGGAACCGACTGACGAAGTGGCTTCTCTTCTTCGACCTATTTCGCATGCTATCGGTGCTGCTGAGGCAACATAGATCAAAACAGCTCTTCAAAGCCAATCGTTCTTATCAGAATGCGAAACAGCAGGGATTCTGTCAGCTTTTGACAAACGGAAAGAATTTTGTCTCTCAAACTTGCATTTCGCTGCAAACTTGCTGGATCCGCGATTCCGAGGTCGAACATTGTCTGAATTTCAGATGGTGACAGCAGAAGATGAGATCTTAAGGTTGGCAAACCTTGAAAAGCTGCGAGTCGACGACGTAACAACTGACCTGTTGGAATATAAAACGAAGTCAGGTAACATATTCAACAGTGCGAGGCACATCTGGCAAATATGGTATCATACGCTACTGATCCTGTCTTATGGTGGCAAGGGAATTGTTCGAGTTCGAAAGTTGCTGTGATTCTTTTGACTATGTGCGCCACGAGTGCTGCAACCGAGCGTTCAAACAAAGGATTTCGGTTACAAAAAGCAAAGCTTAGAAATAGATTATCAGATGAACATGCAGCAGATTTAACCTACGTCGCTTACAACTTGAAGATGAAACAGCGCGCTGGACAACAAAAAAGAGGAGCAAGTAAATCCCAATTGATTTACCACAAGAATGAACAGGTTGTTATAATCCAAGAGGCAAATTTCGATGATGCCAAGAGTGCTAGCGAAAACGAAAATTCTTCAGACGAAGAACAATGTGACATGGACATCGGGGATCTTCCAGATGAAGATTTGTCCATACCTGTACCATCCGGGACGTTCGTTGCCGCCAAAATATTTGAAACGGTGAAATCTAGGCCGTCCCTAAGACACAAGGTCTTCATTGGAAAAATTGCTGAAAGTCTTGACAATGACGAGTATTTGGTTTCTTTCCTTAGAATGAACAAGTTCAGAACTTATGTTTTTCCTGAAGTAGAGGATACCTCTATCGTTGACAGGAAAGAAATGAGATGTTTGAAAGAACCTGCGCATACAAGGCGCGGTGGTTATGTATTTACAGCTGAAGATATTGAGGAAGTGGTCTCAAAGTTGACAGCATGTTTATAACATATACTTCAGCTCGCAATACAGTATTTCCCTGTTAATTCAACAACCCACTAAATTGGTCATGTTTTCTATTTCGCAAATCGATGAATTTTATGAAATATTTGCCCACGTTAAAATCGATGAATTCCCAAATACGGATGAGTAGGCCTTTTGTTATTTTGCCTTTGTCACGAGGTTGGGGAATTATCCGGAAAATACTGTATCGCGTATTTTATGATGATTAGCATTTTCGTTGTGAGCTGACTTACACTGATATGTCTCAACCAACAATTTTATGATTCTACCCTTCTAAAATCACAAAAATAACTAATCGAACTAAGTATTGCCTCAGTGATTTTGCTCTACTGTGAAATTCTTCTCCATTTAAATGGGCCTTGAAAACTGGTCATCTATTGTGGTTTGGTGGAAAAGTGAATTAAGTTCGATATTCATATTTCGATAGCTTAACGCTATCATCTTCAGGAGCAAAAATAGTGATTCAATCAATATTATGCACATGATCACGAGCATATCAAATGACACTGGATATTACTATCCATGAATGTACATGGAGATTGTGAGGGAGAATGATGTTGGTAAGGGTTAGTAGGCTAGGCATGCGGCAGATAGAACTGGGTTACATGGTACCAGTTGGAGATGACCTGATCTGACTTAAAGAAACCCGTTCCTACAGACAAGTAGTCTTTTGAGAACTAGAGGAACAAGAAATCATTCAATGTTGATGAAACAAGAGTTGAATGATTTCTTGTTCCTGTAGTTCTCGAAAGACTACTTCTCTGCATGAACAGGTTTCTTTTAGCCAGATCAGGTAATCTGCAACTGGTAGGCTTAACATGTAACCCAGCTCTATCTGCCGCATGCATAGGATACTAACCCTTACTAACACCATTCTCCCTCACAATCTCCATGTATATTCATGGATAGTAATAGTATACAGTGTCATTTGATATGCTCGTGATTTCTGAGCATAACTTTGATTGAAGTACTATCTTTGCTCCTGAAGATGATAGCGCTGAGCTATCGAAATGTATTGAACTTCCGCTAAAATACGAGTACAAATACTTCACCTTCCACAAAACCACAATAAAAATGTGTCTCCATTGAATTTGAAACATGTCTGTAATAAGCTCAGTATAATTGTAATATATCTCATAATTTTATATGATCGTTAAAGAGGCCGAATCATGCTAAGTAATTTCCTTGTATGTTTTTCTTTGTTTCATTGGTTGCATATATTTTTGGAAAAGCAAAAAGCTCTACAAATATCATATTTTAGTTTTACCGTGAATTTTTTAATCGCACTGTCAATCAGCTGTCTATAAGGCAGCTTAATTTCAAAAGTTTTTCTTTTTATTATAAATACTTTTTTATTATCACATAGTTTTTATTCAATGCAATTGATATCAAAATTATTTTACATAGTTGTAGATAAACACATCAAAGCAAAAGCCCACAGGTTTTGAAACTAAAAGTTGTAGTTATAATGCGGATACTTATTCGTAGCATAAAAAATGTTTAACAGCTTAAAAAAGGATAATTCTTGTGGAGTTTTTATGACACAAAAATCTAAAATAAATAGGATATGCTACTTTTAGCAATTGCTGGAGACCAATATTCGGGTTGTAGATGTCAATAATTGCTGCCTACAAATGTACTGAATAACATTTTCGAAGGTCTACAATAATTGTAACCTAAGCTTGGAAGTTTAGCTGCCTTGATGAATAGGTTTTAAGTTAGAATATGCAGATAAATAAGTGAAGGGAGCCGATATTTCATAAATTACCGTAACTTACCGGATAAATTACCGTAACTTACGGTAAGTTACCCGAAAAATAAATTACCGTAATTTATACAACCCTAATCTATTCAGCTTCCCATCCTAACACCTTTTACTTAATGTGCTGACCAGCGAGCAACTATCATCAAGCGAGCCAAAACCTCTCCTCTGTTCAGCACTATGCGACAAGCCGTACCTTTTCTTTCAAAGACAGCGAAGATCTTACATTTTCTGATCATCTCTCATCGTACAGAGAGAGGAAGAAATTTAGGGAGTGTCCATTCCAGGTGTTGTTATCAATGCCCAATGCATTGCCAAATTACTGCTTAGATGAAAAATTTAATAAAACACAAATTTATGCAAAAGCATTGAATTGACAATCAAATCATCATTTTACTGCGGCGAATCAATGTAGGGTCTAACTACCAGGGAAAATATTCCCCCCTGGGAAGGAAGCCGCAGCTTCAGTGCCGGGGATGCGACGATGCAGTGGAGGGGAACTTCCCCACCTCCCCCCCCCGTCAAATCCAACACTGGGTATGACGGATTAAAGAATTGAGTTTCGAGGTGCAGTCCCCATTAGAGATAGTGATGTTTATGATGCGCCTTGGTGCGGCTGCGGAGCGTTTTGATCCGCTTTTCTTCTTTGGAGAGTCGCCGTGAATCAGTGTAAGCACGATCGATAGCGCAGAAACTCAAACTTGAAATTGAATGAACAGCAGTGTAAGAGGAGAAGATGTGAATCCGTTTCTTACATCACTTAAATGCTGTCCAATGCTCTGACGTAATGGATTGTGCAGGCATGTGGTGCTAGGTAAATGCGCACCTAAGGCTGCTATTATCATCATCTCGCGCGCTTACTCGGACGTTAGATATTGTTTCACAGTCACGTCTGAATTCCGCATGGCTATAATCCGAGTAGGCGCCTGAACAGATGAGAGATTGAAATACGTATTTGTTATTTCGACAAACCTGGCGAACAGTGTGTTCTTGGAGAAAAAAATCACCTTCATTAAATGACAGAATAACAGCTTACTTACATAATTAATTTGAAGAAGAGAATGATTGCGTGACATAAGGAATATATCAGCATATAGGCCTACATGTATACGTTTAGTAAACATTGTAGGCTAGCCTACATGGAATTTTCAAAGTCACACCCCGCAGCGAAAATCCTGACTACGTTTCTGGTTGAGCTCAATCATAGATGTTTGGATGATTTTCATAATCGTATCGTTCCTTAAAATGAGATGTAGGGATAAGGGTTCAAGAAAACAATAGCTTGTTTTGAAACATGTTTTTTGAGAATTTCTCACTATATCAAAGTGTTTAAATATGCACTATATAGTGAGAACAATGAATAGTGAAACAACATTGTTTCATGAGACATTTGATCTAACTTTCGGCTATGTAAAATAATTATTGAAGTTCAGATCACAATGGGCCGTATGCACAAACAAGTTCCAACATAATATAACATAATAACATGATTGATAATACCGGTATATGTATTATAATAATAAATTATAATCATAATAATTAATTAATATAATTATAATAATTAATTAATTGTAATATTATAATAATATAATTATAATTGATAGATATGTATTGATAATAGCATAATTATCAACTGTGGTGTGTATTTATTGGTATTTGGGATCATTTCATGTGGGAGTGAATGCATTTAATGTAAGTTGTTCTGTACTTTTGGCACTTAAATTGAAATGAAACTTTTCCTTTGGTATCAATTTTCATTAGTCTTAGCTTCTCAACTCGTGCGAGCACAACTAACAACAAGACGGAACTTGTTATGCTAGAACGAATCGGGTCTGATTTCAGTAGCAGAGGTCGGATTTAGAATTTTCGTGCCCATATCCAGCGCCACCAGCTCAAAGCAGGGGCGTAGCGCCTATAGTATTCTAATAATCTGAGAATACACCGGAATTTACAAACGAAAATGAAATTACAAATATGTGATGATAGGATTTTGATTAACATGAAGGTCATATAATCTTGTTCGATGTTTCCGTTTTCCAATTCACAAAACTTCTTTAACACAGGCGGAGAGATACGAGTATTCTATCTCGCGACAGAATCACACCTGTACAGCAGTAGAGTTATCAATAGCGCGCCTCTGATTGGTCTGGATGCAGCAAACATTGTAATGATACGTCTCCTCTCTGCGTCGCCCTCCTGCCATGTGTCTGCTGTCTGATATTCTAGAATCAATATCTGCTAGCAGAGTGTAACCACCCTCTCCGGTCTTCGCTATTACTCAATTACATCGCTACTTATAACGGAGAATACTCATGGCAACTGTCGAGGAATTGATAAATTTACAAAATTCTCCTTTATCCTACGCAAAGAAAATAGAACTAAAAACTAAAAAGGAAGAGATAAGCCGATTTTCACCTTTGAAGGAAGGAGAAAGTGCAATCTTAGTGTGCAATATCAAAAATACGAATGGCTGACTGGTTGCCCCATTAGAAAGACACTTTTCTGCTTTCCGTGCCTTATCTTTAAACCAAAAACGACAGTGTTTTCATCGACGAGAGGATTACTCGACTTGGCGAATTTCTCTAATCATGTGAAGAGACATATAAAATCTCCTACGCATCTGGCCGCGATCACCTCTCTTAAACTTATTGGCAAAGTAAGGATCGATGAAATGTTAAATGAGGAGTTCAAAACTTTGAGAAATATGCACAACGAGGAAGTGCGGAAGAACAGAGAAATGATGCGACATCATATTAAAGCCGCTCTTTTCCTTGTTTGCCAAGGCCTTTCTTTTAGAGGTCATTCAGAGAGCACTGACAGTCCAAATCGTGGAAATTTCATTGAATTGATTAAGCTCCTCAGTGAATTTAGTTCTGATCCGCTGATTAAAAATTGTGTCTCTCCTGATCACAGTCTCCCATTTTCAGGATTATCACCTGATATTCAAAACGACTTGATTAAGTGTTTGTATGATCAGGTTCGCGGTGAAATCGAGAATCGAATCAAAGGTGCTCCTTTTATATCTATAATTGCTGACGATACAACGGACATTTCAAATACAAGTCAAATGGCTGTCAGTGTCCGACTTGTTCACAATGGATCGGTCTTCGAACATCTGATTGACCTTGTCAATGTGTCAGCAGACAGATCAGCTAACAATCTTGCCTGTGTAATATGTGAAAGTCTTGAGTCCGTTGGTGTAACCAAAAATACTTCAGTGATCGGCCAGTCATACGACGGTGCAAGTAACATGATGGGTAAGCACAGTAGTAAGAAAACGGCGAACACCAGATAGCGCAAGATGGCCGCCATCGCTGCTTCCCCCCCCTCCCCCCTCTGGAACGGCAGAGTGTCGTGGTCGGCCGCCTTGGTGCTTCGTGTCTGAGTCCCCCCCCCTCTGGAACGACAGAGGTTGTGGTCTGTCGTGGTGTGCCGGCCAGGTTGGTTCACAACATGTTCGCTGACTCCCCCCCCCCTCTGCAACGACAGAGTGTGAGACTCGAGTGAGTTGGTCCGACCGCCTGGTTGACTTGGGCGACCGTCCAGGTTGACGTGGGCGACCGTCTAGGTTGACGTGGGCGACCGTCTAGGCTGACGTGGGCGACCGTCTAGGTTGTCGTGGATGGTGAAATGGCTGCCAGATTCGGATTCAGCGTAAAATTCTGCATCTGTGATGTGATTTCCAGCTCAATCGGCGAGAAAAAATTTTTCTTCAAAATTTTAACTGAGTTAAAATTTGGGACGTTTTGGTGTGTAGCGCCCAAACGAAGCATCGGATGAGAAAACGGAGGCCAGATTCGGAATCTACGTGAAATTTTGGGTTAGGAAGGATGTTTCCAGCGAAATCGGAGAGAAAAAATTTTCACTGACGTCCCCCCCCTCTGGACAGCTTGCTTCGATTTTGGCTTCTAGTGGACGGATTTTGTCGTGCGATAGCTCGTTTGAAAGCTAAGAGTGAGAAAAATTCAGTGAAAGAATCGGCTTGTTCCTATCTGTCTTCGTTTAGATGTGAGACGCCATTTAAGATTTTGGGACATTGGTGAAAAACGACAGAGTTAGAATTTGGGACGTTTTGGGCTCTAGCTTCAAAACGAAGCATCGGATTGGAAAACGGATTTCAGATTTGGAATCAGCGTGAAATTCTTTATCTGTATGGTGAGTTTCAAGTCAATCGGAGAGAAAAAATTTTCAACATTTTCGAAAAAACGACAGAGTTAGAATTTGGGATGTTTTGGTGTGTAGCGCCCAAACGAAGCATCGGATGAGAAAACGGAGGCCAGATTCGGAATCTACGTGAAATTTTGGGTTAGGAAGGATGTTTCCAGCGAAATCGGAGAGAAAAAATTTTCACTGACGTCCCCCCCCCTCTGGACAGCTTGCTTCGATTTTGGCTTCTAGTGGACGGATTTTGTCGTGCGATAGCTCGTTTGAAAGCTAAGAGTGAGACAAATTCAGTGAAAGAATCGGCTTGTTCCTATCTGTCTTCGTTTAGATGTGAGACGCCATTTAAGATTTTGGGACATTGGCAAAAAACGACAGAGTTAGAATTTGGGACGTTTTGGTGTGTAGCGCCCAAACGAAGCATCGGATGAGAAAACGGATTTCAGATTCGGAATCTACGTGAAATTTTGGGTTAGGAAGGATGTTTCCAGCGAAATCGGAGAGAAAAAATTTTCACTGACGTCCCCCCCCTCTGGACAGCTTGCTTCGATTTTGGCTTCCAGTGGACGGATTTTGTCGTGCGATAGCTCGTTTGAAAGCTAAGAGTGAGAAAAATTCACTGAAAGAATCGGCTTGTTCCTATCTGTCTTCGTTTAGATGTGAGACGCCATTTAAGATTTTGGGACATTGGCGAAAAACGACAGAGTTAGAATTTGGGACGTTTTGGGCTGTAGCTTCAAAACGAAGCATCGGATTGGAAAACGGATTTCAGATTTGGAATCAGCGTGAAATTCTTTATCTGTATGGTGAGTTTCAAGTCAATCGGAGAGTTTCGAGTCAATCGGCGAGAAAAAATTTTCAACATTTTTCGAAAAAACGACAGAGTTAGAATTTGGGACGTTTTGGTGTGTAGCGCCCAAACGAACCATCGGATGAGAAAACGGAGGCCAGATTCGGATTACGCGCGTCAAATTCTACAGGATAATGTGGTATTTCCGCTCAATCGGAGCACTAGAACCGAGATAGACGGGATTTTTAGTGTTTGGATGATGGGTATTATCGTCATCTAGCTGATCGCCCACACACTAATTATAAGCTGGGAACCGACGGAGGACTTTTCATTTAGAGGAGAACGATTGTCAGAGGTAGGTCCGTCTCTCTGAGCTCCGATGATACTTTCGGACATTCCAAATCCCGAGTTTCTTGTAAGAAAACCGACTCTAGAAAATTTCATTGCTGATATCAGCTACAGGCGTCAGACTTCGAGGTTCGCCAGGAGATGGCCTTCGTCTCCAGGCCATAAAAGACCTTCCAAACTTTAAAGGCTTGTAACTTTGCTTCAAACAAGTCCGTTTGACTTTGATTCAAAAAAGGTTCGGTCGCTATTGCTTGAACCTCGCCCTAAGTGATGGACTACTTATAAAATTTCATAAAGTAGTGCTAAAAAGTTGAAAAAATTTAAATTCACTATTTTTGGAGGTATTTCTGGGGTTTTCGACACCTGCTGAAGTCAATGAAAGCATTTTTAATGATGTCTGAGCCAGTCTTCTTCATGCTAAAAGCGGCTTTTCACTGAAAGCGAGCAAGACACGAACGGAGAGTTTTGCTGTAATTTCCACTGACAGGGTGTTCCTTCGGGACGGCGGACGATGCCGTAGTGATAAGTGTGGCAAGGGAATGTGTCATATTTGAGACCGTAAAACGTCTGGGGGGCAACTCATGTTGGGCATTTGACGACAGCTCTCTAACGTAGCCACTTTGAAACCGCCAAATCGGTTGAGTCTTAGCTTATCTTGTCATGGGTGGCCTCTAAACCATCATCCATTGCAAAACGCTGGTGAATCCAAGCTCTCTACGGGCTTGCTATCCAAAGCGCTGATTCAAAGCTATGCAATAACTTGGGGATGTTTCCTCAAGGTTTTCAAGTATGATGCTGAGTTCAAATCTTTGCTATCAGATTGTTCAAATTCAACTAAGTCTAAGGCAGCTTTGAGGGGTTATGTGATCCCAGCTACTGATCACTACCTTTGACTCGGCGTTCCTGTTACCCACTTCGGTGGCAGTGACAATGATGTCTTCAGCTGTAAAGAGCGGGTATCGGAGGAAGATCTCTCAACTTCCCTATGGATCAGTACAAGGCCTTTCGGGCTGTCGACGGGGATCTGCAGTGCACTCACTAGTCACCTCAAATCTAATCATTCCTCACTAAGTGTAAATTACTTGACTATACATTTGTTTTTTTGGTGTCCTTGCTATCAGGTTGTTTTGACTTGGTATCTAGTTGTATAGGTCTCTTGCTATCAAGAGATTCCACTTCTGCTCATAAAGCACATCATCGCTGTAATACCTACCTTTGCTCGAAGCGTTTCCCTTCGGGACGGCGGGTACTGCCGTAGTAGGGATTGGTGTTAGCACGGGTTGTTTCGTCGTTTGGTTAGACCGAAAACCTCTGAGCCGTTTGCTCATGTTGGGGCGTTCGCGACTTCATACTCAACGTGACGTTTTCCCTCTCGCCAGGTCAGAGTACTTTTTTTCCCCAGCCATTCGACAAAGGTTAGTCTTTATGATATGGAAGTAGAGTGAAATTGTAATTCATGTTTAGATGCTCCCTTCAATGATTGCGTATCCCATGATAAACGTTGATGTAGACAAAATGCAAATGGATTCATCATCTTCCTTTTTCAGTGAGTTGGAAGAAATCTACCTAACACACTACCGTCGTAATCTGTTTTCCACTATGGGACAAGCACATGATAGATGCCGTCTCACGCGCAAAGGGGCCTCTGGGCGCAGTCTTCGGACTTGCGCCATACGATCATTTAAGTTGAATCTGCTATCTAGTCAACTTAGAACGGATGCGTCGCGGTATAGAGGGGTTATTATGATAAATACTCTCCCTGCCCATATCATTTCGTAATTTCATTTCAATCCCACAATGCAGACTGCCGAACCGAGTCAAGTCAGCTCTCCTCGCGGGACCGCAGTTAAGGCCGCCAAACAAATTTATAAAGAGGAGTTTGTCAGGCTAGAGGAGCAGACAGAGTTTTTAATCAATCTTGCTCGGTATATGTGGCATTTCCGGATGACAGCAATCTGGCTGTTCAACCAACGGAAATGGCCCAGTTTTGACATTCCACTTTTTAGCCATGTGCCAGGCTAGTGTGGAAGTCCGACAGTGCTCAACAAGAGAGATGTCAAAGGACTCTCTCACCTGTCTTTCTACAGCAGAATTGGTAGGGTGTAAGATGTCGTACCTTACAACCAACCCGTTTAACGAACCATCGGCTCTCATTACTAGGGCCGACCCTATGGGTTCAAGGACATCGATAGATAACCTCCCAGCGCGGTTTGGCCCATAGCCCTGGGCTGGGAGTCTTTGAGTCCTGGCGTAATACTATCATTAACGGACTCCTGTCATCAGCTATCAGTCAACTTGAACGTTACGGACACATTACGAGGGGTATATAAGAACCACTATCCTCTCATTCATTTCATTTCAACTCATTGGAGACGCCAAAGTGCTGACAGTCAACTCTCCTCGCGGACCACAGTTAAGGACCGCGAAATTTATTGTTGAGGACGTAATTTGCTAGAAGATAGAGTGGAGGTGGAGCAAGATCAGAGTATTCACAACGAATCCTTGCCTCAGATTGGTAATGCGCGAATGACAGCAAGTGTTGTCAATCATAATCGGAAATGGCGCTACATTCCACTTTTTAGTCATGTACCGCAGTTATGTGTGGAAGTCGACAGTGCTACCAAAGAGAGAGTCAAAAGACTCTCTCAGCAGAATTGGTAGGGTGTAAGATGACGTTACTCCCGAGAACGAACCATCGGCTCTCTTAAGGGCCACCATGGGGCAAGACATGATAGAACCTCCTCGCGGTTTGCCCTGGGCAGTCTTCGGACTGGCGATTACTATCATTAAGTTGAATCTGCTATCAGTCAACTTGAACGTTGCAAATGAAGTTCGGTGTAATACTTCCTTTCGACGGGCGTTCCTGTAAAGGGCGGCGGTGAAACCCGTAGCTATGTATACCGCAAGGGACATTCGGCAATGGTCAATTGCTTGTCTAAACCTCTCTGCGTTCATGTTCTGCAAGTGAAATTGCCCTCTGGACTCTAACGTAGTATGCATTCGTTCGCCAGGGCGACATTTAGCCAAACTGTTGTGAAAGGTTGCGCTAAAACTTTCCATTGCATACGTTATGGAGAACCATGAGTTTCTACATGTCTCTATCAATGAGACGAAATTGTATGAATGGAATGAAATGGTAGAGGACAACTCACGCGCCATCACGCAACATAAACACACTTGCTCTTGTCTTTGGCGTAGTCTAACCAAGTCTCTTTACACATGGATTCGCAGTCGATTGCTAGTCCCTGTATCAGAAAGTTTTGTAAATGCTATCTTTAATTTATTTGACACTATTTCATCTTTTATCATCATCGTCGCTTATGATTATGTTTTAAGAATTACAAGTTAGACTAAGCGTTCTACTATTTGTTTAAATGATAGATATAGTTTCAAAAGTTTACAGGATTGAAATAATAATAAGTTTCAATTAGTGTGTGTGTGTGTGTTATGTTAAGAATAAAGTATTTATCTGTTTGTATTGTTAGAAATAGAATGAAGTTTACACCAGTTTAATCAAGGTAGTTAATGAATTAAAGTTCAATATCTGTTTTAAATGTTTTAGAATTTAAAATAAAGTTTCAATTGATTGCAAGTTAAAAATAAAGTTTCAATAGTTTACAAGTTTCAATCGTGTACAAGTTTTTAAAATAGATGTTTTTAAGAATAGTGCTTGCCAAGATAAAAAATATATGTTTTAATAGTGTTACACGTGGGAGAGTAATAAAGTTTTAAAAGTTTATTGTGCTTCAAAAATAGAGTTATAACAGTTTATATGGTATTTGTGTAGAAATAATAGTGAAGTTTCTTCAGTTTTACAAGTTATGAATTAAAGTTCTATATGTTTTGTCTTCTTGGAGAGAAGATAAATCAAAAGTGTGTGTTTCAACGTTTTACAAGATTAAATCAATAAAAGTTTCAACAGTTTTACAATGTTAAATATTTAAGCATCTCAATCAATTACTGAAGTTAAAAAGTAAGAAACTTCTCTAAAAGGTTTTACCAGGTTTAGAAATATGAGTGTTTCATCTGGTTTACAAGTCAAATTAAAGTTTTTTCAACAGATTATAAGTTAAAAGAAAAGTTCGCCAATAGTAGTTGGCATTTAAGAATAATAACGTTTGTAGCTGTTTGTATGTTAGGAAATAAGATAAAGTTTGCGCAATTGTGGCTTGTATGTAGTTTTTGTTAGAAAATAAAGTTGCTTATCTGTTTTCTATGAGTAGAAATAAAACCAAAGTTTCAACGTAAACAAGTTAAAAAAATAAAGTTTCAAGAGTTTACAAGTTAAAAAACTAATGTTTCAATAGTGGAGGTTGTTAAGAATAAAGTTAGAACAGTTTACAAGCGGAAATAAAGTTTTAATAGTGTACACGTTGGAAATAAAGTTTTAATAGTTTATGTGCTTCAAAATAGAGTTATAACAGTTTATATGTTAGAAATAAAATGAAGTTTCATCAGTTTACAAGTTAATAATAAAGTTTTATCTGTTTGTATGTTAGAAATAAAACAAAGTTTCATACGTTTACAAGTTAAATATAAAGTTTTAAGTGTTTACAATTTTATCTAATGTTTCAATATTTTGTGTTTGTTAAGAATAAAGTTCTATCTGTTTGTATGTTAGAAATAGAATGAAGTTTCACCAGTTTACAAGTTATGAATAAAGTTCTATCTGTTTATATGTTAGAATTGAATGAAGTTTCACCAGTTTACAAGTTAAAGAATAAAGTT
>CAJQUW010007535.1:0-28302 GCA_907163375.1 Prostheceraeus crozeri
TCCTGTGTCTAAAAGCTGATCACGGAATGACATTTCGTGCTGTAGACCTATCACTGTATTGCCCCATTTCTCAAAAATTGTCGAAACTTTGATGCATCGTCGGTTTTCTAAACATGTTCAGTCCGTGCTTTCCCATTTCCCTATACGCGTACAAAAAGAATCATAACACAGAAACAGTTCTTGTTTACAAATTAAGAATTGGAAGGAAGCGATGGACTCACGAAATCAAGTCCCAGCAGTTTCACTGGATTTATCGACAACGTTTGACAGCATTCCCCACCAACTTCTTTTGAGAAAATTGCAAGCACACTGTATGTCAACGAAAGCAGTGGAACTGATGAGATCTTATTTAGATGGATGATCAAGCCAGATCAAGGGCAATGGAAAGCTATCAGAGCACCTCTATGAAGCTTCATAGGTCATTCCACAACGATCGCAATGGGCACCTCTCATTTGGAACGTGCACCTGCTTCAATGACATTTTCCCGACGATCTTGAAACATGGAACAAAGGTAGTCGCATGTGCAGATGACTGGAGATAACATCAATAAAGTTCAGCTTCAAAATGGAATTCATGATTTCGATATACTGAACTGGTTCAAAGAGGACGGATTAAAGGCAAATCCTTAAAAATTCCAATGTATCGGACTGGAAAGCGGTGGTAGGGACGCTCAATTCATAGTGCATGACCTGACTTAAGAGGAACATGGACAATATCCAGTTGTTGGGATTGAATATTGACAGAAATTTTGCTTGCGTAAACCATCGCAACACTAGGTGGAGACTCATACAACCATAGGTCATCAATCGCAAATTTCAATTATGCCCTTGTAATCTAGTCATGGTTAAATTACACACGTTTTACTCTATTTTATTGCGGAAGAAG
Organism: Prostheceraeus crozeri; assembly: GCA_907163375.1. NCBI lineage: Eukaryota > Metazoa > Platyhelminthes > Polycladida > Euryleptidae > Prostheceraeus > Prostheceraeus crozeri. Next base: position 887 of record CAJQUW010007535.1, read on the forward strand.
GGGCTCCCAGGCCAAATATCATTTTCTATCCGTAGCACCGCAATAACTAGCAAATATCTTCAAAACTGAGATGTACTTAAGCGGAGATCTTTTTATTTAGCAATTCACAATGGGATACATGAAAATCAACTTTAGATGGAGGTGTTTCATATAAAGTCAAATTGCAGGTCAATACAGCTTTACTGTATGCCAACATGTACCTTGATAACAATCACCAATTAGGCTACGTTATGCCGCATGTGCATGTTTAGTGCGACTAAATTAGCGATAATTTAACTTCATTAAACTCGTAGGCCTACAACTGTAGGCCAGTTTTCAGATAGATGTTTGCAAGAAGATTTACACAAATAGTCCTTCATATAATTGCAATTAAGTCAATAGGCCTAAGGATAAAATTGGTGCTGCTAAGGCATGTGCAATCTAATTATTTTACAAATTGCAGCAATGTTATAGGCCTGTAAGGTTGTGGGGCTGGCCAAGCGGTAGCGGAATTTCATTTTCACTGTTAACATGACTGCTGCCCCGTCAGTGAAGATATATTTTCCTTTTGAAATGTGTCGCGTGTTGCAATTCGGTGGGCTCCTCAATGACAAAAGAATTTTTGAGAAATTCATTTTCTTTAATCTGTGTCCATAAAACTGCTCGGTAACGGAATTTCAAAAAGTTAACATCCCTTTTGCATGTATACAGCACATGTCTCATAAAATGATGTTCCATTATGAAAATGAGCATTGGTCAATGCTATATCGTTTTAGGGCTAGTAGACAATGTTGTCACCAAATATTGTCCTAGTTGTGAAAATTATTCCATTAATGAAATAAGAAAGTAATTGGTACTTCATGGTAACGGAATTTCAAATGTTCATTAAGTCCTATAACCAGACACAACTTCCCTCTTGCTAATTTCTATCCTTACGTCTTACTACTTACCCATTTGACTTTCAAACCACATCACAGCCCATAATTACATCATAGCTATATGCATAAATAGAAATGTTCCAGGGATTCCCAACATTCGAGAATTCTTGAAAAACAATCGAAGATGTTGACGATATCATTTTTTAATTTCATGTTGCCGAATGGTGTAACAAAGAAAGTGAATTCATTCTTCTTACAGCAATCTATGAAATATGATCATCGTATTATTGTCAGTATAATTAACTTTCCAGGCTTATATAGGTAGTACATTGGGCCTATAGATCAACGTATGGATGTAAAAGACAAAGCAATGATTTAGATTGATATCAGCGAAGTCAAGCTGAATTTTCACTGGTGAACGTGAACTGAATGGAAATTTTCCTCAAGTTGTCATTTCTGGTTCATCTACTAGAGATGCTACTCATTCAAGTCTATCAAATTCTGTAGCGTTGGTATCTCATAAGTAGTGCTGTTTTCGAAATGCACCAATTTAATTTTCGAAATCGAAATTTCATCAAAATTACGATTTCGAAAACTCATTCTTTAATTTTTATAATTTCGATTTCGAAAATGTTTGTATGATTTTTATAATTTCGATTTCGACTTCGAAAACGTTTTTATAATTTTAGAAATTTCGATTTCGACTTCGAAAACGTTTTTATAATTTTAGAAATTTCGATTTCGAAAACGTTTTTATAATTTTTATAATTTCGATTTCGAAAATGAAATCTAGTTGCGAAAACACTAAAACAGCACTACTCATAAGTTTCTAGAAGCTATCGCACAAGTTGAATCAAAACTTGTCAGTATTTGATAGCTTTATATTCATCTTAATCTCAAACACTTCAATCTTCTTACAAAGTCAAAGCAGGGAGTCTTAGTGGGCAGATGACAGGTTTGGTAACAATCTTTAAAATGACCAATCGACCGTCATCGTTAGAACAAAGTTGAGCAAATTGATGAAGTATTCCTCGCCCGCTGAGGTATAGCGATAGAATTCGTAATCGAAATGCGTTCAAGTAATTAAATTTTAAAAAATTCGAAGAATCCTAGAAACGGAAGAAACGTGGAAAATCGTGTAATAAATTAGCTTACTTAAAGTCAAGAGTGTACAAATACTTAAAGTATAGAGTTTCATACCCTATTACAGAGTAGGATGCGTATTACTTACAACGGCTAGACAATCCAACTTTTAAAGGGACGGAAAATAAATCAAAACTTGTAATCAATTTTATTCATATCTATCAACTGAAGCTGAGAGCTCGGCATAAAACATGACGAAAAGCTAACCAAAAATTATAAATGATGAAAATCATGAAACATGGGAAACCAAAATAAGATCGCCATGCTCGGACTTATCAGTGATGAACCATGTGGTTGCATAAAGCTAATTTTCGGCCCTAGCTTCCAACCTGTACCACATGGCGGGGGCCGGCTGACCATATCGAATGAACGATAAGGCATGTCTCTCCAAACCTGAGGAAACAGAACTAAAACTTAAATGCAAATGAATTTGCATACATAAAGAACAGAAGGATACATAAGAACATCAGGATAATAGTGGTTAGTCCAACATACCTATGATGGAAGGCATTTGACGAGGTGAAAAACAACCAAAACTTATAAACAAGGAACCTATTTATCGAGAAGGACTTTTGCAAGAATTGATTAGTGGATTAACCTTGTAACAATTTGTCATAATTCGTATAAGTAATTCCAATTAATTTGAGTCCTTACTCTATCGCATGTACAATACTTGCATTAGTCCCTTTCCTATTGAAGCCTTATAAGACTACGGATATGGTGTTGCATTATTTGAGCTACGTTACTAATGGACATAATAGGATTTATGGATGATGAAATTTCATCTTGACTAGATTACTGGCATTTATCATTTTCATTTTAGCATATTGCCTTCACCTCATAGATTGAATGTTCTTAATTGTTGCTATGTAGGCACGAGGCAGCGACGCCGTGGCTGTTGAACGGCTTAGAATAAGTTTGCAATGCTTTAACACAGGCACGTGATTGCGGATTGCATTCTGCAATCACTTAATGCCGCATCCGATCTTGAGGCGCTCCACACGGGCGCCAAAGCCCAGAAACGTCCGAATCTTATCTTCTCAGGAGAATTCCTTGACATTGATGATCACAACAAAGTTTTACGGTCTCAGAAAGCTTTATTCGGCGAGGATGATGATATTGTCAATTCTTTCGGAATAATTTTCATTCACCCCGAAACCAGCCTTCTTTTGAGAAAGAAGTAACGAAGACTCACATACTGATGTGTGATTTGAATGAGCCTGCTTCCGAGAGGGATAAATTCGGATGGTTGATTTTCTTGATTCTTTTGATTATTGGATTGCTTCAATATCAGAAAGACATATGACATAATTCTGGACAGCACGTCTGTCACACTCATGTATCTAAGGCCTGCTTTACATTGGCCGTTTATGTGCTGTGCACCAGATGACGAAGATGACCTAGTCATGACGTTTATCATAATTTCTTCTGACACAGAACATGACGTCAGTGATGCGGTGGCAGTTCAGGTGCAGTTCAGCGATTACAACAAAGTATATTTCATTGCAGCCTGCCGCAATGATAGTGTCATCTGATTGGTTAATTTTCTCTATTTTTTTGTCCCATGACTCACTTTGGTTGTACATTGCAGTAACTGAATTGCTGTCTTTCTGCTCGCAATGTTAATTAGGTGCTGCCATAGAAATAGACTGTTGTTTATCTGAAGTTGACTAGAATAGAAATTGACTCAAGGTCGCGGCACATCCGGGGGAACTAAGTTGGGGCATGAACCACCAATGAAAAGCTTAGAATCGCACATGTGACTGATTCTAACCCAATGATACAGACGTTGGCAGGTGCATCTAAGTGAAAATGCGTGCGATTTATGTGCCACTATTGTGTATTGCATGAAGCTTTACTTCCATTCTAGAGGTTTTATTGTTATCAATTTCTATGAGTGCTGCACATGCAGTTATGTTTCATGGCTATGTCATGCCGCCTTTCAATCACTGACGAGCGTGTCACTCGTCTGCTGCAACTGCAGCTATTGCCAGTGTAAAGTAGGCTTAAAGGTGTACTCCGGGCAAAATTCGTTTATGATTTTATTGTCTTAAAAACGAGTTTGTACATCAGCTGTCACTTCTATCCGCATCCAGCACTCTACAACGATTTGCCTTACGAGATATCGCTCTTCTAACGCTCGTGATGACGTCAGCTGTCATAAACATCACTGTCTGCAGGCGTCGCGTGCAGTGAATGAATAAGCCGATTTCACGGGGAAGTACATGGACGACCAATGGGAAAACAGTCATTTATGAATCAAAACATGGACAGCACGAATAAAGGTGAATTTTGGCCAAGTAATGAATCCAATCAATTTTAGTTTATTTATTATTAACGAAAGGTTACAACCTTGCGCGCACGCGCTGACGGAAAGTTGCAGAAGGACAACAAACAGCAGACTGAAAAGTGAGATTGAGAGCCTGTAGGTCAGACTTGAAACAGTCAATTATGGTCTGAGTCCGGCCTTGTCCTCTTCGAAAATGCTCCGATGGTTGATTAAGGAGGACCAAGGAAAGCGGAATTTTGTTACCTCTGCCGAAGCTTCGCAGGCAGTGGCCAATCAGACGTTGACGACGTTGCCGTAAGGTGACACTCAGAGGGGCAACACCAGTTCGCGCCAATAGCATTTTATTCGAGATTTTCTGCGGGTAGTGTGTGCCCAGAGCGTTGCGGAGGAGAGACCTATGGGCAGCATCCATGACCTGCCTTCTTGTGTCGGTAGCTGGAACTGCTTCTAGACCGTAGAGGAGTATGGGTTCTACGATTGATTGAAATATTCTCTCGTGAAAAAATCTCGAGAAATTGCATTTTCTCTCGTGAAAGATGGAGTCCGGTGACATGATGCGGCTGCCGAGGTACTTAAAGTCCTTACATACAGAAATCGTCTCTCCGGAAGTAAGAGAAAGTGATGGAGTGTTGTTGAAACCAAGGTGTAGGACCTTGGTCTTTCTAGCGTTAATTTGAAGACCGACACGTGCACACTCTTCACACAGCTTTAAGAGCGCGAGTTGGGCTGCTGGAGGGCTGTTGCAGATAAGTGCGATGTCATCTGCGTACGCTAAGGCAGGGAGGGAGATCGCAGGATGTCTGGAGCTTCTGCGTTGGGTTAGAACGAAGCCTTTGTCCTCGTTGAGGCACCGACGAAGAACGTAGTCCACTACTACGATGAAGAGGAAAGGCGACAGAATTTTAGTTTGCAAGCCTTCTTATACGTGGGTGTTGACATGTAAAGGGTATAATTTAATGATGCACATCGTAGAACGACTGAGTTATCTCTCCCAGATATTTATGTGCGAAATGCAAGAAAAAAATAATAGCAAAAAATCGCAAACTGCTCTACGTTGCGCATCGCAGACACATACTTATGGAATTTTGGTGAATCAAATACATTGACAGCCAATGCTTATATAGGCCTATGTATAACACATCATCGATAATTAGTAGTATATAGTGTGACATCCGGCGCGACGCTTCGCTTCGCTTTGCTTCGCTTCGCTTGCGCCGGATGTCACACTTTTGCGGGTTTTTTCAAAAAATCAAAATTTCAAAAATTTAGGTAGACTTCAAATTTCACGTGGCCGAAGGCCGAAGGGCGAAAATTTATGACGTTTTTAAAAATACCCAATTTTTCAAATTTTTCAAAATCTCAAATTTGAGAATTACAATTTTCTCGCTTAAATCATGACCGTTCCAGGTCATGTAAAACCGGACACTGAAAAAAATTATAAAAGTTGAGAATCTCAAATTTCAGAATTACAATTTTCACCACTTAAATCATGACCGTTCAAGGACACTGAAAATTAGTATTTTTAAAAACGTCTTTTAAATCCATTTTCAGGTTTTTAAAATATATCATGTGATTAAAAAATATTTGAAGGAATTGACATATTCTTAACAATAAGTTTAGGTACTTTTACAATTGTCATTCAATTGTAGAGAACATCTGCTTCTCGCATTTATGAATAAAATGCATTTCAGTGTAAGGAGCTGTGTCCTCCAACTCAAACATTTGAAAGGAAACAATGTATGAAAGAACAAACAGCTGCTACTACTCTGTGAAACAATGACATTTTAATTGTACGTTAGGCGAGTTGTTTTAATTCTTGTTAGTGCGTCAGCACACCCGTATGACGTTAAGATATCTGCCAGCTGTACTGTTTTCATTTATCTCTCTCGTCTGTCATTGTATCGTGTGCTCAGATTGTTGTGATATTATTTCAATCAACACTTATCATCTGCTTGCTCTCATCGTTCCGCTATCTTTAATTACGTTATTCTTATATTTTGAACATAGTGATTTGTACTAATTTATCCGTCAATCATGAGTCAAGCAGTCGTTGAACAACAAGCCAACATAGCAACGGTACTTCCAGAGTTCTTCAAAAATATTGCGGATTTGTTCATTCCATCGGAGAAACATTCTGAATACTTTTCGTATATAGACCAGCAAGTGAAGAAAGCGCCTCTACTCTTCAATCCTTTCACAAGTCTTTCACAAGATGAGTGTTTTTGGAATAATTGATTATTCAACCCTTCTGTTTTCAATCATTTTCATTATGTTGTTATATGACGTCATTTTTCTCTCATATAATGAAACCTTGTCCTCGCGTGGACAGAAATCCCATTGTTTAGAAAACTTGTATCTGTCGGTTTTATATGCAATGTTATTTCCTGTTTTAAATGCAATGTTATTTCCTCTTGCACATGTAAATACAATAGAGTGTTTCAACCAATGAAACCTTGTCCTCGCGTGGACAGAAATCCTATTGTTTAGAAAAATTGTATCTTATATGCAATGTTATTTCCTGTTTTAAATGCAATGTTATTTCCTGTTTTCAATCATTTTCATTATGTTGTTATATGCAATGTTATTTCCTGTTTTAAATGCAATGTTATTTCCTGTTTTAAATGCAATGTTATTTCCTGTTTTAAATGCAATGTTATTTCCTGTTTTAAATGCAATGTTATTTCCTGTTTTAAATGCAATGTTATTTCCTGTTTTCAATCATTTTCATTATGTTGTTATATGACGTAATTTTTCTCTCATCCAATGAAACCTTGTCCTCGCGTGGACAAATTTACATGTATTTCAATGTATCCAAATTGAATGTATGCAAAGTGGATGTAACCAAATTGAAATATCCATGTGTTGTTTTTAATTTCTCATTTACGGGAATATAATAGAAACATTGTATCTTCTATAAAAATGAGAAACATCAGAGACTTCCAAAAAATATACAGCAAACAAAACCACATTAAATTTCGATTTAAATGAGATTGCTAAGCAATTGGGAATAAAGAATTTTCACATATTGATGAGTAATGAATTACTATTGATAAAAGATGTGCGAAACACCAACTCTACTAATACAATGCAACAATGTAACGTTTAAATTTAGATTAAATTAAATCATTTCAAAATTGAATAAGTAGTAAAGAAAGACATCATTAGAGACCAGTTTTAAATCAATACCCCCCCCAAGTAGTAAGGAAAGTCATCATTATAAAAATGTTTTAAATCAATACCCCCTTCTGACTAAGTAGTAAGGAAAGACATCATTAGAGACCAGTTTTAAATCAATACCCCCCCTCTGACTTCTAGGGGTCCCTTAAGAAATTTTTTTATTATAAAATGAGCAACATAAATGAGTTTTTGAAATTATATGGAACACAGACAACAACGAATTTCGGATTAAATAAGATTGCTAATCAATTGGGAATAAAGAATTTTCACATATTGATGAGGGATGAATTACAATTCCTAAAAAATAGGCCAACAGGAACCTTCAGTTCCCGGAACAAAGTTCCATCAATAACTGTAAATTTCATAACAAATCTTGATACGTCAGATGAAAAAGGTGTACATTGGTCAGCAGGCGTTAAAAATCATCAGCAGAACTATTATTTTGACCGCCCGGAGGCTGAGAACTATTATTTTGATTCATACGGTTTGCCCCCTACAAATGAAGTAAAAGAATTACTTGGAACGGGAACATACAATACGTTTCAAATTCAAACACCAGGCACTACCTATTGTGGACAATTATGTTTATACGTTTTGTACAAATTACAAAAAGGAGTACCATTTCTAGATATTATGTTAGAGTTAAACAATCTATAACTCAAGCGAAGCTAGCTAAAGCGCCTCCTAAAGGTTAAAGCTCTGTTTTCTGTAATTCATTTTGATAAAAACGACCTCTGATATCCTCATTATCTAAATCTTTAATTTCATAAGTAATCGGATAAGTTTTATTTATTTTGCAAACTTCAAATATTTCTTTAGTCCAATAACCAACAAAGCCTTTTTCAAATTTATTCTTATATTTAAATATTCTAACTCTATCTCCAATTTTAAATTTCGGTTTAAGTTTCTGCAAATTCGGATTACTCTCATTCGAATTATTATTCTCGAATATTTTCTTTCGTATCAAATCAGGGTCGTCAGAAGCATTCTTTGGAGTTTCTTCAATACCAGAATGAACTTTATTATTGTACTCTTCTACAACTCCTGGTAATATCTTCAACCATTTCTGATTTCTTTGCTCAGTAAATTTCTTGAATAATTTATTTTTTAACGACCGATTGAATCTTTCTATCACTACGGCCTTCCCAGCGTTTTCAGTTGAATAAACAATTTCAAATAATGGCTGAACGTTTCTGTTATAAAATTCCGACCCTTTATCAACAAACAATTTTTTTGGCTTTCTATTACTTTCTTTAAAGATTTCTTCAAACGCATATTTAACTGATAGACCACTTTTATTTTTTAATGGTTTTACCCAAGCGTATCGTGTATATAAATCTATAACGTCAATGCGTATTTATAATCTTTTTCATTCGGCATATGAATAAGATCAGCACTCCAAATATCATCTTTATTAAATACTTTTACTTTCAATAAATATTTAGGCCTTCTGTATTCTTTATGAATTTCAGACGCGTAGGTTCGAGCGTTGCTCTCAGAGTTATTAGTTCGAGCGTTGCTCTCAGGGTTATTAGTTTCATTTAAACCCTGGCCGAATAATATTTTAGCTTGTAAAGCTTTCTTAACAAACATTCTTTCAATTTTTTCTCTAAATGTAGGATTTTGAATACTATCTAATTCTTGAATCATCTTCTTATCAGCTGCATGTCGAGAACTTAGATCATGATTTCGATAAGCTAAATCATGTCTGTAAGCTGCGGCATCTACTCTATTTATCGGTTCTTCACCTGGTTTCGGATTATTATTCTCATCTAGTCTTATATCTAATCGAGTTCCTGGACCGGTATATGAATGACCAGGAAGATGTTTTTCTTTCGAATATTTACTCCAAATAAATCCAGGAAAGTTTTCTAATGTTTTTTGTATGTCACCCACCGTAGGTAGTAGCCAAACTTTGTTTGTCGTCGTTACCTTCATAAATTTTACAATTTGAGTTTTTATTTTTGTTTAATAGATAATTCAATAAATCTAAATTAGAAATTTTTAATTTAATTAAATTTTCGGAATTTTTAGAATTCATTTTAAAAGATAAAAAAAAATTTAAAAGATAAAACAAAAAAAAATTGTTTTACCGAATCATACTAGGACTTAGATATATTCCAGAACCATCTTTAGTTTCTTTAATTTCAATTAAATCATCAACATTGTGGAGAATATTTTTAAGAACTCGTTTTCCTTCATCAACTAATTTTAATTTACTAATAAAATTATCTACTACTCCTTCACCCCTAGCAACTTTCTCTAACTCTCTGTTATGACGTTTTTGTTCTTCTAATGCTGCCTTCTCTGATTTATTTTTATTTACTGCTTGGACAATACCAGCTGTCCCACCTGCAACACTTCCTGCTGCTGCTATGCCTCCTATTATTAGTGGAATTAATGGGAGAATCCCGCCATTCTTTTCTTCTTGTAATTGAATATTCTCTATCATTGGTTTACTTATGTAATACTTTTTTTTATTAATCGTAATAGTTTTAGGGGTATTTTTGTCAACAATATTACGTCATTTTAATTCAACAGTTTTATTATTAATATTACTTTTCGCTTGCGACATTTTTAATAAAAAAATTTTAAGTTACGAAAATTTTAAGTTAAGAATTTTTAATCTATTCTAGTTATGAAAAAATTTTAAGTTACTAAAAAAATTTTAATCTATTCTAGTTATCAAAATTTTAAGTTTAAAACGACGAAGTCTTGGGCTTTAGCCTATTCTAGCCATCTTCGCATTAAGAACTTCAATAGAATATTTTGTATCTTCTAGCAATAAACCATAAGCCATCAATGAAGTTGTGGAATCTTTTTTTTCAATATTAATTGTTACATCACAACCATTTTTAATAATATCTTCAGATTGTGCACTTAAATCGAAACAGAAAATTGGATATAAATGTCTCCAATCTCCAGGAGTTAATTGTGGTTCAACTCCAAATTCTATACAAAGATTTCTATGAGAATCATATCCTTCCATAAATTGATTATTGGTATCATCGAATCTTAATGGATCAATTGGATATCGAGTTTGATTTAATGAAACTTGTAAACTTCGAATTGTATTAATATGAAAAATATTATTGTTCTTATCAAAACTTGGAGAATTATTTCTTTGAAATGTTAGTAATAAATATCTTGGAGTATTCGCAGTTCTAGTAAAATGCCAGTTAAATCTTTGCTCTGAAAAAGTTACTGAACTAGCAGTACGCTTTAGAAAATTTACTGGAATTGGTTTGTTAGTATTTAATCTTTTTGCAATAGCTGTTTCAATCTCTAAACTAGGAGTAATATGTTTAATCCACCATTCAAGTCTATCAATTTTTAAATATGCTTTTTTTCCAGTCTTACCAAAAAAGATAAATTCATTATTTGCTGTACGATGAATTATTAATTTAAATTTTAATTGATATGATATTTTATCATAATCTAAATATCCGAATAATGGAGACAATGACCAATTAACTGTCTGTTTACTTTTCTTGTTAAATTCACGTCTTTCTTTATATGCAGTATTGTTTGTTTTATTTAAATGTTTTGCAATATTTTCTACATCTTTCGCAATTCCTGCGGCATCTGTTCCGGCGTGAGTTAAATCATCAATAATTATACCATCATTAGTATCAGGAAACCAACCTTCGACTTTATACTTTTTATTATTTTCACCAATTATTACAAATCTAAGCATTGTATCAATTACACCTGGGGAATCACTTATTGTTTCTATATTTTGAGTTGCAACATCTAAACGCATTTGTGTAAATAATCTTGGAAAAAAATTATTTTCTAGTGTAATATTATCGGTATCTGGTAATGGTGTTGTAAAATTAGCATCACTATATAAAGAATATTCACAGTGTAAAAATGAATCAGGTAAATATAAATAGCTCTGCTGATTATCAACTTCAAAAATTAAATCACCTCCAGTGTTTACTCTACTGGAAGATCCGGGATTCATAGCAATTCTTATATAGTCATTCTTTTTTTGATTATAACTGACGAACGGAGGATCGTCTAATCTAAATTTATTTTCGATAAGCGAAGACATTTTTATAAAAAATAATTTGACTTTTTGTTTTTCTCACAGATAGAAAAAAAATTTTACTAAAATATAATTTTAGAATTTTGCTAGACCATTACCTCTTATTTCTTCAATTGTTTTTTCATTATGTTTACTATCACCCTCTACAGCTATGTTAGCAATTTTGTTTTTTGTTTCATCTGAAAGTTTTTTTAATTTTTTTAGTTCTTCAGAATCATTCTTGAGTTTACGAATAGCTTCTAGTTGTTTTAATTCGTTTTGTGATTTAACAGCATTTGATATTGCACTAGCTGTACTACCTATAGCAGCTGCTCCTTTTGCAGCAGATGTAATCAAATCTTTATTATTTTTAATTAAGTTAACGATACTTCCAATACCAGAAAAGATGCCATCCCCTTCTTTTTGAACGGTTTCTCTATTATCATAATGGTAAACCGGATTCATACGTGGTTCATGAGCAATTTTTTGATTTGAAGCAAATTGTTTAAGATTGTGTTTATAAATTATAGGCATTTTTTAGGATTAAATTTGACTTTTGGGAAAAATATCTACGTTCGGCTAAAGCCTCGAGGAGCTTCGCTCCGATAGGTTAGAAACCCAAGACTTCGTCGATCAAGATTTACGTTTGTGAATGGACAACAACTTCGAGATAACTTTATTAATTGACTGTTGCACTTTATCTATTGCGTCAAGCAGCGTGTGATGTACTTTAATTTCTTTTCTATTAACTTGCATTTTCTCCTGATTCATCTTCAACGCCGTTTTAAGTGCATTTAACTTAATTTTAAGAACATCTAATTGTCTTTTAACAGAATCTAACTGTTCTTTATTTTCTTTAGAGTTTTCTTGTAAATTTTTCTGTAATTCATTTTCTAAATTGATTTTCAGATTTTTCATTTTATCAACTTTTTCATTAAGTGAGTTTACTTCATTTATTATTCTATTCATCTTTTTCATTTGTTGAGTAATTTAGAACTTAATTCATCAACACTTTTTTGGAATGTAGTTTGTAACTGCTTTAAATTTTTTTAAATTCTTTCAGGTAGTTTTTCTATTTCATCTTCTAATTGTTCTTTTAACATTTTTATCTGATGTTTATTTTTAATGACTGCAGATTTTAACTTTATAGAAAGTAATATTAAAATTTTTGATTGTTCAGAAATCTTTTTAAAAAGGTTTGCTATATCTGCTTCTAGCTCTCTATCCTTTTTATCAAGTTTTAATAATTTTTCGTTTAATGATTTGTCATTAAGTTTTAGCAACTTTAATTCATTCATCAGTGGAACCAAAACATCGTTTATATATTTTTCCTTTAAATCATTGATTTGTGTATCAACATATTGTTTATTTGTTAACTCTGTATTTTGTTGTGGAAGAATAGAAAGATGCAATGGACCAGATAAAACGTCTCCAGTTTTCATAATATAATTTTCTATCTCTATTTCTAATTCACGATTATTCGGGATATATGCACCTCCACCAACATTTGGTAACATCATTTTTTAACAATAAAAAAATAAAATTTTTTCTAATAAAAATAAAAAATAAAATTTTTTCTAATAAAAATAAAAAATAAAATTTTTTCTAATAAAAATAAAAAAATAAAATTTTTTCTAATAAAAATAAAAAAATGGAAAATCCAAATTTAAAAAAATTATATTCGCCCGCATCATCCTGTTCTTCTTATTCGACGAGATCAACGGGATTTGAAAATAAATGTTTTGATAATAATAATAATAATAATCCATGTATAGATGTTAATATTTTATTTCAATTAAAATTATTCTTTTTCGAAAGAAAAAATTAGATTATTTGTTGACGATCAAAATCAATATAACATTCACATAGAGAGTAAAAAACATAATGAAGAATTATTATGTCAAGTTTATTATAGAGATACAATTTATAAACAAGAAACATTAGAAATGCCGCAAAGATATGATGATGATACGTATATAGGATTATATTCAAACTTAAATATTAATTTATTAAAATCTTATATAAATGGTTTAGCTCAACAAGAGAAAATTTATATGTGGTCAACACCTTATACTATTAACAATGACCATAATCATAATCATAATAAACGAACCGAAGATTCTAGGGCTTTGCCCGATCTTAAAGAATCTTATGATAATAATGATGATTCTGTAACATCTGAAAAAGGTGTAAATGGTAAAAAAGATTATAAAAATATTAGTAATTATAAAAATTTATCTAAATTTCATTTTCTTACAATTGAAAATAATAATGATGGTATAGTTGAAGATACTGTTAGACAACTATGTGTCGGGTCTACAAAATTTAAATTAGGATTTACATCTAATCAATTTAAAATTTTATCATCTTTAACAAAAACTAAAAGTGATTCAGATTATGGTGGTGTTATTAAATTTTCCAAAAGAGATCAAAGACCAATATTTTTCTCTATTATATTATTATCAGATAAAAGATGTAATTTAGAATTAGATATTCCAATAAGAGAATGGTATCCTATCATGGAAGGGCATCCAATCCCAAAAAGTGTAATTTATGATGATGAAGAAACAATTTATGATGATGATGAAGAATCAATTGATGATGATGATGAAGAATCAATAGTTAGTGAAAAAAAATTTAAATTATCTTTTGATAAAACATTATATGATGAAACTTAATATGATAAAACTTAATAGAAAATACCAAAATATTCGATAAATATATTTTCATATGTAATAAAATTTTGAGATGTAATAAAATTTTTAGATGTAATAAAATTTTTAGATGTTATAAATTTTTTAGATCTTATAAAATTTTTAGATGTTATAAAAAAATTATTATTCCCACGTGTCATCATCATCACTTAAATTACTCTCACAGATGATTGTTTGAAATATTTCAGCTTGAATATCTTCTCCGTTATAAGGTAACATAATTTCATTTTCATCAGTGCTTGACGTTTAAGAATATTTATTTGACCAGAAAATTTTTTTTCTTCAGTATTATTATTTTTATCAGGAATACTAATTCCAGTTTCTAAAGATCTTTTCCATGGTTTATTAACTGTAGTCGATAATGTTTTCCCCGAATATAATTTTAGAAAATCTTCTACTTTTACTTTATCTTGTGAATATCCATTGAATGTTTTCTTTTCACTAAGTCTCCCTTGCTCATCTACAGTAATACAGTATTTACTTTAGGTGCAATAAACATTGCAAAAATAATTCCACCATTTCCATAATCATTTTTCCCTTGACACAATTCTCCTCCAACATATCCAGCAGCGTCTAATTTATTAAAGAGCTCATTGGAAATATATATTGAATCAGTATCTGTATAATGAATGTATTTTTCTTTGAAACCATTAATTTCTAACATAAAGTTTTCATGATTCTTCTAGAGTGAGAAAGAATGAAAGAACCTAAGTGTGATGGCTATGAATGACGTCTTCCCATCTTTTAACAATATTAGTTTTGAGAAATTCATCATCTCCATTTCTACTTTCGCTAAATATTGTTCATCATTTAATTTTTCATAATCTTTTACTTCTTGAGTGAAATTTTTTCTCAATGTATTCCTCATTCCATAAATGATATTTAGTGGTTATATCTTTTTGCACAGTTTTGCCATATAGCGAATTCATCAATAATTTAATTAACTCATCACCTACAGTATTTCCTTCTGTTTTATATATTTTTCTCAAATTAAAAAGTTTTTCAATATAATTTCGAAATGGTGAAACTTGATATTTTTTTCATAAATTATACCATCAGTAATATGTAAGATTTTTCCCCACATCTAACAATTTCTTGTATGTCTACAGAAGTTAATACATCATAACATATACCATTTCTAAACCTGATTACTTTTACATGAGAATTATTATTTTGGTTTTTAACTTTATCTTTTATAGGAACTGGTTGGAAAAACATATCATTCGGATATTGAAACACAACAGAGAATATTCCAGTTTTAGGTCTAAATGTTTGAGTATTAAATTTATATAACTATTTCCCGCTCTTCTTCTTGACGAAATTTTCTAGCTGATTCAGCTTTAGGGTATTCTGAATTTTCATCATACATAGCTGATGGATATAAAGATGTTGCATCAAAAGCCATTAGAAATTCATTTTTTTGTTCAAGTAGTTGATTTGAAATTTTCTTACAAATTTCAGTTTTTAATCTCCTAATCTCGATACTGATTCATTAAATCTATTAAATTACTTCCAAGGGACAAAGTCCCACCAGCGTAGCGACCAAGCGGACAAAGACCCCCACGTCAGCGACCAGGTAAATACTGTTTTAATATTGGTAACAAGATGCTACAAAATGGCGATATTATTTTCTTATATTTGCTGAAACTCTTTCCAGATATTTTGAGATGTAATTTGGTTTGTGTTTAATGAGTTAATATTAGTATGGTAATTCATCATTTAAGGTGTAGATTTGTGATGGGGAGGTATGCTATGCTTTGTGGTTGCGTAGGATAGTCGTATAATTAATTATTATTTTGGTAGTCATTTTTTGTATATGCATGCAGCATCAAGTGTTACACTATAAAAATCATATAATGTAGGAGGGGATTGCGGGAGAGGGGGGGTTAGTTGAATGGAGGGGTAAAGTACAGGATTGATAGTTAATTAATTGCTTCCTTAAATACACTGCATCAGTGGTTTTAGTAGTGTGATGACCAGGAGAGGGAAGTGGTGGGGTGAGTTTCTATTAATATTTGGATAGAATGCTCGTGCGTATGATTAAAGGAAAGAGGAGAGTAGGTACTCACAGAGTTATTCTCGGGAGAAGGAGATTTTAGTTGTATATCAAGAATGGTCTCATTGTATGTATTGGGAGATTTTAGGGCGGATAGGGGGATGACTACCAGTATCTCTCATTTTTCCGAGGAGATTTTTTCCTGTAGATGAATAGTTGTTGTTCAATGGTGTTCTCTTTATATGTCTCCAGAGTTGTTGTTTATGTTTTTTGAGGATATTTTTTGGGATATTGTACTACATTTTATTTTACGTATAGGAAGTTTTTAGTAATAAAGTTACAAAAATATTTAGAAAGACATTTGTATTTTACAAAGTGTGATTCTATAATAATCTATTTCTTTTTATCAATTTATTAGATTAAATAGTTTGAAGTGCAAAATTTACCTGAAGGTGAATTCTTTTTTCATATTGTTTTTTAAATCTAATGAGATTTTTGAATATATCTACATAACAAACATCAGTTTTGTATAAGGATTTTTGTAATGAAGCAGTCAATATTCTCTTGAAGTTTTAAGAGGTCGGTTTGATAATAATTTTAAAAATTAGCTTTATTCGGGATAAAAATTTAGGATAAGCATTATCACGATGAATTGTGAGATAGATATTAATGTGGTTTATAAATAGGATAATATATTTAGAAGTTTTCTAAGTGTTTAATTGTAGGGTGTGTAGGTGTGTTTGGTCTGTATGGTAATATGTATAGTTTATATGTTATGGGGAATTTATATATATATTAATATAGGTTTATAGTGAATAGTGTGTTTGTTTTTTTCTATTGTTCGGGGTTTAGTCTGGTGTGGTTGGGTGTTGTATTATGTGTGGTGTGAGTGAAGGTTTGGAGGTTTGGGAGTGGTTTTAGTGTTATGGAGGATTTTGTGGGGGGGGGGGGGGTGGGGGGTGGGGGGTGGGTTTTCTGTGTTAGATACGTTTGTGGTGTGGGTTTGTTTTTGGGTTTGGGGTTGTTGTTTTGGGGGGGAGGGGGGGGGGGGGGTGGGGGGAGGGTGGGGATTTGTTGTGGTGATGGGGGGGGGGGGGGGGTGTGTGTGGTGGGGTATGTGGGGGGGGGGGGGGGGGGTGGGGGGAGGGGGGGGGGGGGGGGGGGGGGGTGGTAAGGGGGGGTGGGGGGGGGGGGGGGGGGGGGGGGGGGGGGGGAGAGGAGGGGGGGGGGGGGGGGGGGGGGGGGGGGGTGGGGGATGTTGTGTGTGTGGGTGGGGTTGGGGGGGGTGTTTTGGTGTGTGTTTGTGGTGGGGGTGTGTGAGGGGGTGTGGGGGTGTGTGTGAAGGACATTTGCATTGATATGTGAGGTTGGGGTGTGTTGGTTGTGTGAATTGGTGATGGCTGTATTGCATTGGGGTGAAGTGGGGGATGAGAGATCGTAATTGGTGGTGGCTTTGTGTGTGGGGAGTAATGGTGTGTCATTATTTTTTTTCTATTTGTTAGGTATTTTAAGTATGCATCCGTTGGTTAGATTTTCACACCCATCTCTGTTGATGTGGTTGGGTGTGTTTTTATTGGGTATGGTTGTTGGGGGGGGGTGGTGGGGGGCGGGGAGTGGGGTGGTGGGGAGTGAGATTTAAATTAACTTTTAGTTTTTTAATGATGGGATAGATTTATTAATTTAAGTTAGTATTGGTGTCGGCTGTGGATAAGTGTGTATAGGGGGGGGTGGAGATTGGGGAGTAGAGGGTGGGTAGGGGGGTTGGGTGGGGAGAGGAGGCGATTGGTGGGGGTGTGGGGAGGTGGGTTGTGTGGGGGGGTGTGTGTGGTTGGGGGTGGAGAGAGGTGGGGGGGGTAGTTTGGGGGGGGGGGGGGGGGGGTGGGGGGGTGGGTAAAAGATGGGGGGAGGGGGGGGGTTTGGGTGGGGTATGGTGGATGGTTTGATTTATAATATGTGGTATTGTTTTTGCCGAGGAGGTGGTAGAAAGAATCTGTGGGGGTGATGGTGCAAATTGAGAGTGTGTATGGTATATGGTGAGATGGGCTATGTGGGTTATGTTTTATGATATAGGAGTGGTTATTAAAACTTATTGGATGGTGGGTAGTATTAAAGTGTCCCTACAGAAAAGTTGTTGTTGTAGTTAATATCTTTCTAGGGAAAAACATTATTAACATTAATAAAACAAAAATCTTCGCAGGAAGGGAATATACAATATTCACCGAATATTCCTTGATTCATATATTTCATATTAAATTATCCCTGCCCCCCTCTATGCGATCTTTGTACTAACTTCATTCCAAAAATCTTCATATTAATATTACCTGTAAAAATCCATCGTTAGCAATCCGGATTTCTCCATCCAGATTCGAAAACCATGTTTTCAAATGATTTTTATTATAGAAGGTTACTAAAAAATTTGAATATATTTTCCTGACTTTAATAACCTTTATCCAAGAAAATTAATAATTTTTTTAACCATTTGCTTAAAGTTTTCCGCATATCATTACTACATTAAATAAAAGATACATTTTCTGTGTTTTTAGTGTTTCGAGAAAGGTTCGGGTTGGGGGAGTTTAGGTGTGGTAGGGAGGAGAGGGTGGGTTTGTAGAGGGTGTTTATTGATGTGAGGGTAGGTGGGGGGGGTGGGTGGGAATGTGAGGGTGGAGCAGAGGGGTTGGGTTTTTGGTTGGGGTGTTTGTTTGAGATAGGAAGGGTGTTAGGATGTGTGGTGGGTTGGGAGAGAGTTGAGAAAAAGATAGTAGGGGGTGAGAGTGGGGGGGGGGGGGGGGGTGGGGGGGGGGGGAGGGTGGGGGGGGGGGGTGTGGGGGGGGGGGGTGGGTGGTGGGGGGGTGTCAGGGGTGGGGGATCTTCAACATATGCCTGTTCTTCCTAAGTTGTGGGTACTTACATTTCTGAATTTTCCAGTATTAGCGCTCTACTAACTACCCTAGTCACGATAATACTACGTTTCTAATCAATACGCTTTACTACGTTTCACTATTTGTTTAAAACTTACGCGCATCAAACTCACAGATTCATGTTCTCTGATTAATTCATCAATCTAAAGAACCGCTTTGTCGAAGACATTTCACGATTCATATTTTTTAAAAGAAAAAAATTGAATTTTTAAAACATAAGTACACCTCGGTTCCGTTTTTGGACATATAACACAGTAGCAATATGTAATGATGTAAATAGTTTCTTAATTCATGTGCTGTTAAATGTTCTACTTCTTAACCAAACACCATAACATTAGTTACTAAACAACCACGCCAAAAATAAACACGGAAACTCTCTGAAACAAAGTGGAAAGTAAGTTTAGTTTTAACACATCGGTTTTATTACATGTTTTGTTTTTTATTAATCTGTAACGAGCCGCTAAACGTATTTATGATGACTCAATAAAATCTAACGTTCTTTCTTCGAATTTATACAGGATCTTAGCTAGGATGACCGATAATCCATTTAAAACTGGTCGACACGCTCTACTCTTCCAATAATTCATTGACACATATTTTTTTTTTCATAACTAAAAAATTTATAAGAAATAATTATTCGTACCACTAGCAATCCTTTTCGATCACTAAATCCCCACCAACGCTCTGCTGATCCACCTCCGCCGAAAAACTTTTCTATAACTCTTTCATGTGAATTTTTCTATATCAATATTAATTAGTCGATAAATCCATAATCTTTATGAACCAAAGCATTGAGATTTACACGATAGTTTTTAAATCATCTTTATTTCTCTAGACCATAAATCTCTAAACAAAATCACTTAAGTTTCCATTGCATATATTTCAAATAGTAAGTAAATATATTTGCATTCTTTCTAAATAACACTTCCGTCTAACTAATACAATACTTTGGTGGGAGGGGGGGGGGGGGGGGAGGGTAGGGGTGGGGGGGGGGGGGGGGGGGGGGGGGGGGGGGGGGGGGGGGGGGGGGGAGGGGGGGGGGGGGGAAATACACTTACAGTTATTATGTCTACCTCTTGTGAAATAATTTCTCTGAACTGACTGATTTCCTATCATTAACACAATCATCAAAATTACACAATTTTCATTGTTTTATCTAGGTTTACCTAGATCTTGCATATTACCACTATCATCTATTAATGTATCTTTTATATGTTTAAGTTATTAGATTCACTAACTGATTATTTTTTGCTGCTTCTTCACTCCACGAACTGGGGAGATTCTTCTTCATCTCAGATTTTTTTCATATCATTTGAACTAATGAAGCAATTGCTGTTTTTTTAAGATTTTTTCAAGGATTCCAATTTTAAAATTGATAGACGGGTGTGCTGCCGTTTTGTATAAATTATAAGATTGTTATAATCCAAAAAATTTTGGATTCGTATAAAATTTAAATAATAATACGGTGGAGGTTTTCGGAGGCGCAACCTGATCTTCGCAAATAAACTGACAAAACTTTAATTACTATCTCCTCCTATATATATGATGATTAAATTTAAGTTTCTATTTAATTTAATGGGGTAGTTCACTCATTTGGTATAATAAAGAAAATTTATTTTTATTTTTTTTTATTTTTGTTTCTAATGAAGAAGAAATTTTAACTTCGCTAACTTCGCTTGGGATGTTTTAAGACCACTCCCGAACCCAAGATCTATCATAATCTATTTCACATCCAAAATTATTTCTTGTCCTTTTCTCTCAGATTCTAATGCCAAGGTTGTTAATTAGGTTTTTCTTGTAATAGGAACAATATATTGAGGGAGGGTGGTGGAGTGATGGTGGAATTACATTTAATCTATAACCTATGGTTCAGTAAAAGCTGAAAACAGAATAGTTAAATTTGATAATTTATACCATTTAATATAGCATTCTAACCCACAATAACCTTCAATAATGTCCACAACTGTACCCCAACAATTTGAATTATGCAATTTATTTCCAGTAGGTTTTCACTGTAATTTTTGGTTAAATCTTTCTCACCCTACCATATAAGGTATAACCTTTTGGACTTGCATAGGTTTTGTTTTTCCTTTATTTAAATCCTAATAGCTTTTGACCACAATGATCTATCATGATTAAAATCAATCCTTGATGATTTTCGTCTCCCTTCCCTCTTCTCCTTCCTCTCCTTCTAAAGTAAGAGAGGAAAATGGGAGATCATATCTTTATTAACTGCCGGTAGGTCTCTTTTTTCAACTTGCCACAAAAGTGTTGTAATTGTCTTCTTATCTTTTAAATGGTCTCTCCCATACCTAAATGTCCTCTTTATATTTCCATTTTGATTATTGTTTTCAAACTTACACACTCGTAAGGAGAACCAGGAAAAAAGAATAAGTTAGTATTTTTCCGCATGTTTTACCTTTTTAATCAGTAGTTTAGAATATCTAAATTGATCATCGAATCACATCTTCGTTGATAACGTTTTTCCTTGAATGCGGTTGTTATAAAACTGTCAGAGAAACTAGTCATCATGCAATTGATAATTTTTTAGTGTTCGTGTTTTATCACTTGTTTCCAAATCCTCGTAGAATTGGGTTTCTTTCCGGTTCTTCAGCTAAAAATCTACAAGTGTGTGATGAACATGATAGTTGTTAGTGTTTATAATTTTTAATGTTCGCGTAACCCTAAATTTTTGTATGTTGTTGAAATGCTATATGTGTTGTTTCATGAACCCAAATAATCTCAAATATCTTCGTTTGCATAGATTCTAGATTTTCCCTAAAATGATAATTAATTCTTTGTCCCTCTACTAGTATCTGCCCCCTGTCTCTTCTGGGCATGGAACACATTTTTAAACTTTTAAAAACGTTTACTAACAAATTTTAAATAATAATATTTTATTTAATTTGACATATATTTTTTATACAAAAAATTAAAAAACAAACAACATATTTCAGCCTACGTGCGATAGCCCTGGCCTGGAGTGGAGGACATCAGAGATTGTCCCGGTTATACTTTTATAATCCTCTTTCATTTAGAATCTTCTTTTTCTAACAGTCCTTTTCAAATATGAGCATGAATTCTTCATTTGAAAAGAGCACTTAGAATCTGATGTCCTTCTTTTATTGATTGGGCCTGCAGATTAATTAAAACTATTTAAATCTATTTAGTCAATTCTTTGTCGTGGATCATCTGGTTTTAATTAAAAATACAGTTATGGATTTCTGTTTTTCCTGTTTTTTTCAGATATAAAGGAGATAACCTTTCCCTACTTTAACTCCCGTGTGCATTAATAAATTTTCTAATTGTTTTCTATAACGTCCTAAGGTAGATTTTACCGCTGCACCAACTCTGTGTCTAACATAGACGCTATATATTTTTATGAGAGATTCTTTCCTTTACAAGCATAAAATATTTAAATCTGCTCCTCCTTAAAGGGAGATTAACAAAATTTTTCTATCTAAATTAAAAGGACCACCCCCCCGGAGATTTATCTGGTGGGAAAAACATTCATACCTCGAAAACTGGTTCATTGTTGTTGGGATAGTTGTGGATCATGTGTGAAATAGATTTTCTTTTTGTCCTTTTTTTTATTTTGTATGGGGGGTCCCCCTAACCCGCGACCCTCCAACCCACCACTAGCGCTAACCGTCACCCCAATCCCCTACGATTGTGCCCAATCCTATTCCCCCACACATACGCCCGTTCCGAACCTGAGATAAAAATCTCGGTATTGTTTTACCATGCATATAAATGCGACGAAATAGCAGATGTTCAAATTGCATTAGAATTTTCGGTCTAATTTTCTTATTAATGTTTTTGATTTTCTGTTAGTAATCCATAAGTCAATCAAATATAGTTTTTGTGCTTCTGGATCGTTATATTCAATTTTTGTTTCGTGCAATTATTTGGTACTTTCTTTTTCAAGAGTTTTTAAATGGGTTTCCATAGTTTTCATCAAAATCAGTTTTTACTTGCTCGGTTTCTTTGCTGCATTTTTTCAAAACCATATCAGAGTTATGAATACCCAGCTTTGTAATCAGTCATTCTATGCTGAAGATGAGAGTTTTCTTTCATAATATTTCTTTGTTTTATTAACATCTCTGTCTACAATTGTTTTATTCCTTTTTAAATTATCAGCTCTAATTTTATCCATTTTTAAAATATAATCATTTAGTAATTTTGTGGTAACATTGGAATAACAGCAAAAACATTTTACTGAACAAATTATTTTTTTATTGACTTTGTTGTTCTGACAATCTTTTTTCCGTTTAAAGTTTTCTCGTTATTAAAGTTTTAGTTTAATAAAAGTTTTTGACTTAAAATTTTCGCTTATTAAGTTTTTAGGCTTCTTCTAAAAAAAATTTGTCATTTTTCTTCATTAGAAAATTTTGTTAGCATCACTTGAAAGGAAAGAAATTTTGCCGATCCTTTTTATTTTTATCGATCAACTTTTTCCTGTCTGTGATGTGAAATGATTATTTGATTTACTTCATTAGCTATTTGATCAAATTTTACCAATCTCATCTCTATAAAAACGTTAATAACATTATCATTCACATTACTCTTTTGAAAAGTAGTAATGTAGTAGTTTATCATAGACTTTCTTTAATATGTAAATGCTTAGTTTTTAATGCATTTTCGTTTCTTAGTTATTAAAGATTTATCTAACATTGTAACAAGTGAAGTTGCAAAAACACCCGTACCTGTTAAAGCTGTAGCAACTACTGGAATTACTAAAGCACCTGAAGATATAACAATTGTTAAAGCACCTAAACTTATTGTTAAGAATATGCCAATTCCTTGTGTTACATTCTTAACTTTAGTCCATCTCTTTCTTAATTTTTTATAATGATCTAATCTTAATAATAATTGAGATTTCTTATCTTTCATATACCTAAATCTATTCTTTGTGTTTTTCTTTATTCAGTTTTTCAATTGTTTAAACTTTTTCAATGTCCATTAAAGTAGAACTACGTTCATATGATAATGAAGGATATATTCTTGCTCGCAGTTTCATCCATTTCTGAAGTTCCTTCCATCACAATACTCTACTTTTTAAAAATTTATATTTTGTTTCTTCCCATTTTTAAAGAAATATTTTTAGTCACAATGATCTACTTTTAAAAAACTCTGAAAAATGGATTTTAAAAGGACGTTTTTATAAGAAAATACTAATTATTTTCTGGTTGTCCTGGTAGACGTCCTACACCAATGATTTTACAGCGGTGGAATGAATGAAAAGCGATTGTAAAGAGTGGACTCAAGAGATTTTGAGATTTTGCAAAAAATTTGGAAAATTGGGTGGTATTTTTAAAAAAACGCTTAAATTTTCGCACTCCTTTCGTGCCTTACGTGCCACTCGTGAAATTTGAAGTACTACCTAAATTTTTGAATTTTTTGAAATTTTGATTTTTTGAAAAAACCCGCAAAAGTGTGACATCCGGCGCAAGCGAAGCGAAGCAAAGCGAAGCGAAGCGTCGCGCCGGATGTCACACTATATACTACTATAATTACCGTTCATCAACTCGTGTTTGCGGTTAATAGGAGGTTTGTGAAGGTCAATGAGCTTAGCTTCAGAAATCCAAGTAGGGACAGGGTCAGTCTGACAGTCAAGGAAATTGATAGTAAAATCATCAGCAGTAGAGAATCAGGAAGATTATTGATAATATGTCCAGAAATTGCACTCTTATTATCAGAATAAATGATATTGCTACGATGCTCATGAAAACGTAAATAGAAATGGCGGTTAGTAGAGCCGATGCGAGCATCGTGACACTAGATTATACAGTGTAATTGTAACTATACAGTAAAATACCAATTTGATCGATATGACATCGGAGCATCTCTCCCAACGTGTTGTTAATCCGTTCTACTTCTCCATTACATCTCGGATTCCATGCTGTCGTTCTCAACTTTCGTATTCCAAAGAATTTACACAACTCATGGCCGTATGCACCAACGCTGTTTAACTTTAGTCAGCGGTTTAAGTCTGATATAGTCAATGACTAATAAAAATGACTAAGCACCAAATTGATCGCTGACTAAGTCTGTGATCAACAAAAGCGCTATGCACCAACAAATCTTATTGGTTAAATTGATGGTAATCAGTGTCTAAGTTAAACAACCCCCTACCCTTCATTAACCAAGCAACTTTGCATGTGCGTTCACAACTGATCGATCGTGATGCATCGATATAACGACTTCTACGAAGCGGAACATCGTGGTGTACTAAGAAAGAGAAGAAAGATCAACGAAAGGCCCATCGATATATTATCCAAATATACAGACGAAGAATTCCGCCTTCGTTTTAGGCTTGGCAAAGCTACATGCATGCTTTCTCCTTGACCATGATACGGATGGTAGGAATTGACCGTTTAGGAGTTGTTCGCAACAATCCAACATCTGTCGAACTTCAGCTCCTCATAACACCTTCGTTTCTTTGCAAACCGGCTCTTTTCAACTAACCGATGGGGGGATTTGCTTGGGGTGCCACCAGACTACAGTGTGTCGCATAGTGTTTTACATGCGAGTAGTGAGTAGCCGCTTATCATAGCTGAGAAAGAGAGATACATATATAACGTTAACCAAAAATCTCTTCCGAGCAAAATGTCGAACGTTGCAATTTTGTTATAATTTATTTGGATTCCCCAGGCATCATTGGAGCAGTTGAATGGAAAACCCATATTAAGATCGGAAAGCCTGGAGGGAACGGCATCAGAACTAATAATAGGAAGATTTTTTTTTCAATCAAACACTCAAGTCATGTGTGGACAGCAGACAAAAATCAGGAGATTTGGTTGTGCGATGGTATGGTAGCGCCCATCGATTCAAGAATTTATTTCGAAATTCGAGTTTGAGTAATAGGCTCAAAATGTTTACCTCCAGGAATTCTGGCTTCTGGGTGACTCATGGCTACCCATGTCTCCCCTATATCTTGACCCCTTTTTTACGTCCTAGTTCTCGTGGGGGAAGAAGCTTACAACAAAGCTCACTGCAAGGCAAGAAATGTTTCGTGTAAGCGCCTGCATTGGGAGTGATTTGGAAACGTTCGCTTTCCCAGTCATCAAGTATAGTTTTACGGTTTGCATATTTCTCGATGCCCTGCAATTATAGTAGCAACAGCTGTTCTTCACCAACATGGCAATTGACCAAAAAGATCCTGACTTTGGAGATGACGGATTCTATTGACTTGCACGAAATAGTTTCTCACTCGGATAACTGGATCTCGAGGTAACGCCATTCCGTAACATCGATAGTCCCTCCCGGTCATTTCTCTTGATCATTTATATTTAGCCATTTTCAAGGTACATGTACAAAGCATGTATGTTAAATCCACATGGCAATACTTGAGTTAATTTACTTATGATTTGAACAAATGGATCTCATTGGGTTTTTTTTATACTTTCTAACGGGTGGGCACATACAAGTTTTACTGAACTGTTAACTTTGTATTGCACCAAGGTAAGTGGTTGGGTGGTTTTGTTTTGAGGGAGATTGTGTGTGGGTGGCGACTTGGTGGTTGGTTCGGTTAGTTTGGTGGTAGAGGAGTGGAGAGGGTGGACGTGGGGGGTAACTTTGGGGTTTAGATGTGGGGCACGTGGGTGGGATGTTGTTATTGTGTAGTCCTGAATCCTGTAGTGTAGTACATGAATAGTCTAGACATGCAAAAAGAAATGAGCATGGAAGATACGTTAGGGCCTAGGCTAATTATCAGATATTTAATGGTTTCAATGTTCGAGACAGATAACATGCAGATTATAAAGGGAGAGTATAAACGGTATTCCATCAACCAAAAATACGTAGCGATGGATTATGATACGTTGGGCACAATACTTTGAGTGCACTCTATATAAGTAGCTCGAAGCAAGAAATCAAAAGATCTGTTCTTTGTGTCGGATTTTTGTTATTCCAGTAAAATCTACAGTATAACAGAGACATCACTTGTTCAAGTTAGATCACCTCATCTTTAAAAAACGGCTGTCGTTCTCTCTTGTAAAAATATCATTCTTTTTGCGCGTGATAAATATTCTTGCTTTAAGCGAATTGCCACGAGTTTGTTCATTTCATTTTCTTCTGACATCATTTGAAGAAGATGCTGCTGGTATGT
Source organism: Prostheceraeus crozeri (assembly GCA_907163375.1). Taxonomy (NCBI): domain Eukaryota; kingdom Metazoa; phylum Platyhelminthes; order Polycladida; family Euryleptidae; genus Prostheceraeus; species Prostheceraeus crozeri. The sequence continues at coordinate 28,122 of CAJQUW010007535.1, forward strand.
GTTCAAACCGCGACCTCTACGTGTGTTTCGTGACAGGCTTGCAGGCAGATTATCGGCACAACGATTCTGCTTCACAGATCCGCATTGCTTGAGCCTCGCAATTTAAATAAGAGGATTGCGAAGTTTTCATAAAAGTCATTATATTGATCACCGACAAACTAATTTTGATTATCAATTAGGT
>CAJQUW010007536.1:0-20080 GCA_907163375.1 Prostheceraeus crozeri
GACTGCTGCATTCTAACTACATCTGAGGACTGAGAGGGGGTCCAGTCGACCCCTTTAACATATTCTTAGTTACCTGCTTAAACGATATCAAACCATTAGGAAAGTTGATTTTAAGTAAAACAATGATGTTTGCGTGTAGCAGGTCGGTATAACGAATCCCTTGGGTGACTTTCAGCCTTCTCAGTAAACACGTGCGAAAATATGGTGTTTCTGTAAGTCAACCACATTTAGTACAGCATCATTTGTACTAGGAGGCGGTTTTACGATATTTTGTGTCACCATAAAGCCTCAATAGTTGATTTTGATGAAATTGATTTAATTCATGCAGCTAATCCTTTCCATTTGTACATTCCTTCAAATTTATCCAAAGCTATCAGAAATAGGCCTAAAATGAGTCAAAATTGCTGTACTTCTAGAACCAAAAACAGCTATGGAGATCTCAAACTTATCATTACTGCTGTGAAAAGTTTGTCATCAATCAGTTTTTGGTGCTCAACTATGAATATAATGATAGCTTTCATTTCGGACATCGATTTATGTCGAGTTGTTCATATAGGCCAACCAGTCACGCGAGATCATGTGCGAATGCAAAATATTCACATTTTACGATCTTCCAACACATTGCACATCTACGAGCATGATGCAAACAATGAATAAATGACTTTCACTCTTTATACACCATCGTGGACATGTTTGAAATCATTTTTCATCAAATTACAAAAATTTTGTGATGGAATTTCTACACCCTCTGAGACCTGAGGGGGGTCCAGTGGACCCCTGTGGCCTATCTGGCATACTTCTACTGATTCAATTGAAATGAAATAACACATGCAGATTCACTGTCAGAAATGATGATTTTGTATGGGCTTGAGTGGTTGATATATCGTCAGCGTAAAAAATGAAATAGAAAAATGTGGCTCCGGGGTCCACTGGACCCCCCTCAGGTCTCTGAGGGTTAATTACAATTATTACGATCTCTCAAGTGTCGATTGAAGGATAAACTTGAATATTGAGCAATATCATTGGTGAGTTACTAATGTAGCAAAAGCAAATATTCATTCATACTCTATACAATGGATATAATAGCATTCGGCCAACGCAAGGAATACAAGTACATACGTCATTGATTATGTTAACATCGAGTTATGTCAATTGCCAAAAGAATACGCGGAACTCGAAAAATCAATTTATTGCAACGCACAAATTTTCGCCGGAACTCGTCGACTCCTCAGGCGTAACGGTTTCGATTCAAAAGTTCAAATCATTGTCCAAAATAAGCCTCCTCTTTCGCAATCGTTACAGCCTAAACGTGGTCGGCGTAAGTGTGCTGCAAACTGCTTATCATGCAAATGTGCTGCAAAACCAGGTGATTGTTTCACGAAGTTTGTAGTCTATGAAATTTTATGTACGCTATGCCATCGTAAATACATTGGAGAAACCTGCCGTACAATGTATTCTAGATTTCGCGAACATTTAAATGTTGGAAATTTCCCAGTTTACAAACATTTATCTGAGTGTCATAACATTCCTACTCCTCGTAATTCATCTTTAATACCTCTTTCGTGGAAAATCGTTGAGCGCAATCTACGTCATCCAAACGTCAGACGTTCAGTTGAAGCATTGAACATTCGTCGGGCTCATTCCTTAATGAATGGCTGTTGTGGTCGTGAATTGGATGTTTGATTGATTCCTTTATTTATTTCATAATTAATTTTGTATGAATTAATTTTCGTTTTTTTCCTAAATCATTGAAATGATGTCTATCTTCATTATTATTGTCTTTGCAAATATGTCCATTCATTTATTGAATATTCTTGCATAAAGTGTACATATCGATTTTAGTCCTGTACAGCTTTTATTTCCTTCTCTGCAGTTCAGAGTGTCAATATCTATGTAATCAATTTTCATTTTGTGTCGATATCCAGTTTGACAAGTGCTCATCATTTACTAGTTTGCCAGTCACATTCATTTTATGTGCACCTGACGAAGGCCTCGGCCGAAAATTTGTGCGTTGCAATAAATTGATTTTTCGACTTCCGCGTATTCTTTTGGCAAGTACATACGTGTATGTTTGCTGATGACATTCTAATATACAGCTCCTGCTCTCCATCAAGATTCAATTCACTTACGTCCGACTTGTCTTCGGGCATATAAGCATTCTGAAGAAGTGTCTCAGAGCAAACAAACGAATGTGGTGACAAGACTGATGTGGTGCGGCACAAAGTAACGCCCTCAGTTCATTGTCATGTCCAATTCGTGTCGGACAGCACGTGATTAAGGTACTTCTATTCTTCCCCCACCCCACATTTTTGTTGTTGACATCCGAGAGTTTTACATCGTCTCTCGATGCACGATCTTCTCTTGCTCCTTCGGGCAGTCCCACTACTGTCGCAAAAGTGTTGAGTGTGCAAAATGAGCTAGTAGAGTATTCACAGCCTCTCAACTACACTGCAAATCGGTCAATACCAATCACATACGAAGGATGCATACCACAAGATTTTTTGGTGTATTTCTGTATCTATATGCGTGCTTTTCGTATGTTATTTCAAGTGTGGTATGCTCTACATACTAAAGCCATACCAGCACAATGTTAAAGGAAAGCATCAATATGTCTGAAATAAGTTGATTTAGGGCCCTTTGTCAATAAAGATCACACTAATGTTGCATAGTACTTACTACTGTTTTGTAAATAGTGAGACAATGACATTCAAGAGTCAAACTTGAGTAATGGGCAAAAGACCGTTCCAGGCCACCATAAAATTCAAAAAAATAGTATCTTTAAAAACGACATAAATTCATGAATTTTGTCCCTTTTTCAGGTTTTTAAGACCTAAATTCATGAATTTAGTCGTTTTTAAAGATACCCAATTTTTCAAATTTTTCAAAATCTCAAATTTGAGAATTACAATTTTCACCCGCCCTTAAAATCATTACCGTTCCAGGACACCGAAAATCATAAAAGTTAAGAATCTCAAAATTTGAGAATTACAATTTTTACCTTGAAAATCATGTCCTATAATTGATGTGCGAGTCTCCGATATATTCTAAAATTCTTCTCATATCCAAGTGTAAGAATATTTTACTTCGTGCTTGCAGATTTATGATTTTCCTTGTTAACTTCTGAATTCTTCTCCGCTTTGTCTCCAATCGAACAGATCTTTCAGTAGATCCAACCATTGTGATGATAAAATTTAAACTAAGATTGTAATGCGTCACGTTTTATGAATTGTGTGTGTTTAAATAGCAAGTGAAAATTATGAATGGTGATCTAAGCAAAGCGGCATTGTAGGTGTATGAAGTTTGCTTGACAACATACGGGTATGACATGACGCGTATGATTAAATGTACTTGAATGACAATGGGGAAATTTCACCGCATTGTAAATCATTTCATCGGCCATAACGCGAGCCAGATCGGAAACCAAAACCAGAAAAGTTGCGGTTTTGGTTCGACAGTCGGTCTCGACTATCGATACTGCGATATTGTATTGAATGATTGTTATAACAACAGAATATTCCCTCAAAGCAGAGAATGAATTAATAGATTGCTTTTATGTTATTAACGCTATGTTATGAATGCACAACCCGTATAATCCCCTAAAACAATCATGCGGTTTGAGAAATGTGGTAACAGATGTTGCTATTGTCTTAATACAGATAAAACAAACAATATCCTCTTAATGAGAGTTCATAAAAATAAAATGGAATATTGTTAAACAATACATTTTATTCCATTTAAAATGAGTAACATTTGAGACTTCCTAAAAATATACGGCAAACAAACCACGTCAAATTTCGATTTAAATGAGATTGCTAATCAATTGGGAATAAAGAATTTTCACCTATTGATGAGAAATGAATTGCAGTTGATTAAAGATGTACGAAACACTAACTCTACTAATAAACTGATTCCCTACAAATGTAATGTTTTAATTTAGATTAAATTAAATCATTTCAAAATCGAATAAGTAGTAAGGAAAGTCATCATTATGGGACAGTTTTAAATCAATGCCCCTTCTGACTAAGTAGTAAGGAAAGTCATCATTATGAAAGTTTTAAATCAATACCCCTTCTGACTAAGTAGTAAGGAAAGTCATCATTATGGAACAGTTTTAAATCAATACCCCCTCCCTTCTGACTTCTAGGGGTCCCTTAAGAATTTTTTTAATTATAAAATGAGCAACATAAATGAGTTTTTGAAATTATATGGAACGCAAACAACAACGAATTTCGATTTAAAGAAAATCGCAAATCAATTGGGAATAAAGAATTTTCATGTTCTAATGAGAGACGAATTACAATTCCTAAAAAATAAGCCAACAATAACTATAAATTTCATAACAAATCTTCATACGTCAGATGAAAAAGGAATACATTGGTCTGCAGGTATCTTTAATAAAAATCGAGATAATTACTATTTCGACTCTTATGGACTTCCACCTACAAATGAAGTAAGAGATTTACTTGGAAATGGAACTTATAATACATTTCAAATACAAAAGCCAGGAACTACTTATTGTTGTCAATTATGTCTTTATGTTTTATTGAAATTACAGGAAGGAGTACAATTTCTTGATATTATGTTAGAATTGAACACTGGAATTTCATTCCAGAAACGTTAGTTCCAATAATAATAATAATGATAATTAAAAATCAGTTCGTTGTAATTCATTTTGATAAAATCCGCCTCTGATATCTTGATCATCTTAATATTTGATTTCGTAAGTAATCGGATAAGTTTGATTTATTTTACAAACTTCAAATATCTCTTTCGTCCAGTATCCGACGAAGCCCTTTTCCAATTTATTCTTATACTTAAATATTCTAACTCTATCACCAATTTTAAATTTCGGCTTAAGTTTCTGCAAATTCGGATTACTCTCATTCGAATAATTATTCTCGAATATTTTCTTTCGGATTAAATCAGGGTCGTCAGAAGCATTCTTTGGGGTTTCTTCAATACCAGAATGAACTTTATTATTGTACTCTTCTACAATTCCTGGTAATATCTTCAACCATTTCTGATATCTTTTCTCAGTAAATTTCTTGAATAATTTATTTTTTAACGTCCGATTGAATCTTTCCATCACTACAGCTTTCCCTGCATTTTCAGTTGAATAAACAGTTTCAAATAGTAGCTGAACGTTTCGGTTATAAAATTCCGACCCTCAACAAACAATTTTTTTGGCTGTCTCTTACTTTCTTTAAAGATTTCTTCAAACGCATATTTAACTGATAGACCACTTTTATTTTTTAAAGGCTTTACCCAAGCGTATCGTGTATATAAATCTATAACGGTCAATGCGTATTTATAATCAGAATCATTCGGCATATGAATAAGATCAGCACTCCAAATATCATCTTTATTAAATACTTTTACTTTCAATAAATATTTAGGCTTTCTATATTCTTTATGAATTTCGGACGCATAGGTTCGAGCGTTGCTCTCAGACAGCTTTGCTGTCGTTTCAGAGTTATGAGTTTTGTCTAAACCCTGACCGAATAATATTTTAGCTTGTAAAGCTTTCTTAACAAACATTCTTTCAATTCTTTCTCTAAAGGAAGGATTTTGAATACTATCTAATTCTTGAATCATCTTCTTATCAGCTACATGTCGAGAACTTAGATCATGATTTCGATAAGCTAAATCATGTCTATAAGCGGCGGCGTCTACTCTATTTATTGGTTCTTCACCTGGTTTTGGATTATTATTCTCATCTAGTCTTACATCTAATCCAGTTCCTGGACCGGTGTATGAATGACCAGGAAGATGTTTTTCATTCGAAAATTTACTCCAAAAAAATCCAGGAAAGTTTTCTAATGTTTTTTGTATATCGTTACCTTCATAAATTTTACAATTTGAGGTTTTATGTACTTTTAAGAGATAATTCAATAAATCTAAATTAGAAATTTTTGATTTAATTAAATTTTCAGAATCCATTTTAAAAGATAAAATAAATATTTTACTGAATAGAACCTTGTTCAGAGGCTTTAGCCGATCGGACCAAGGGTCCTCAGGTTACTAACCTATCAAACCATAGGTTCTGATGTTATTACCGAATCATACTAGGACTTAGATATATTCCAGAACCATCATCAGTTTCTTTAATTTCAATTAAATCATCAACATTGCGGAGAATATTTTTAAGAAGTCGTTTTCGTTCATCAACTAAATTTAATTTACTAATAAAATTATCTACTATTCCGTCACCCCTAGCAACTTTCTCTAACTCTCTATTACGACGTTTTTGTTCTTCTAATGCTGCCTTCTCTGATTTATTTTTATTTACTGCTTGGACAATACCAGCTGTCCCACCTGCAAAACTTCCTGCTGCTGCTATGCCACCTATTATTAGGGGAATTAATGGGAGAATCCCGCCATTCTTTTCTTCTTGTAATTGAATATTCTCTATCATTGCTTTACTTATGTAATACTTTTTTTATCAATAGTAATAGTTTTAGGGGCATTTTTGTCAACAATATTACGTAATTTTAATTCAACAGTTTTATTATTATTACTTTTCGCTTGCGACATTTTCAATAAAAAAATTTTAAGTTACGAAAATTTTAAGTTATAAAAAAATTTCAATCTATTCTAGTTATGAATAAATTTTAAATTAGGAATTTTAAATCTATTCTAGTTATGAAAAAATTTTAAGTTACCAAAAATTTTAAATTAAGAATTTTGATCTATTCTAGTTATGAATCAATTTTAAGCTAACAAAAATTTTATATTATTCTAGTTATGAATAAATTTTAATCTAAGAATTTTTTTAATCTATTCTAGTTATGAAAAAAATCTAAGTTATCAAAAATTTTTAATCTATTCTAGTTATCAAAATTTTAAGTTATCAAAAAAATTAATTAATCGACGAAGTCTCGGTCTTTAGCCTATCCTAGCCATCTTTCCATTAAGAATTTCAATATAATATTTTACATCTTCTAGCAATAAACCATAAGCCATCAATGAAGTTGTGGAATCTTTCTTTTCAATATTAATTGTTACATCACAACCAGTCTTGATAATATCTTCAGATTGTGCACTTAAATCGAAATAGAAAACAGGATATAAATGTCTCCAATCTCCAGGAGTTAATTGTGGTTCAACTCCAAATTCTATACAAAGATTTCTGTAAGAATCATATCCTTCCATAAATTGATTATTGGTATCATCGAATCTTAATGGATCAATTGGATATCGGGTTTGATTTAATGAAACTTGTAAACTTCGAATTGTATTAATATGAAAAAGATTATTGTTCTTATCAAAACTTGGAGAATTATTTCTTTGAAAAGTTAGTAATAAATATCTTGGAGTATTCGAAGTTCTGTTAAAATGCCAGTTAAATCTTTGTTCGGAAAAAGTTACTGAATTGTAGTACGCTTTAGAAAATTTACTGGATTTGGTTTGTTAGTATTTAATCTTTTTGCAATAGCAGTTTCAACCTCTAAACTAGGAGTAATATGCTTAATCCACCATTCAAGTCTATCAATTTTTAAATATGCTTTTTTTCCAGTCTTACCAAAAAAGATTAATTCATTATTTGCTGTGCGATGAATTATTAATTTAAATTTTAATTGATATGATATTTTATCATAATCTAAATATCCGAATAATGGAGACAATTACCAATTTACTGTCTGTTTACTCTTCTTGTTAAATTCACGTCTTTCTTTATATGCACTATTGTTTGTTTTATTTAAATGTTTTGCAATATTTTCTACATCTTTCGCAATTCCTGCGGCATCTGTTCCAGCGTGAGTTATATCATCAACAATTATACCATCATTAGTATCAGGAAACCAACCTTCGATCTCATACTTTTTATTATTTTCACCAATTGTTACAAATCTAAGCATTGTATCAATTACACCTGGAGAATCACTTATTGTTTCTATATTTTGAGTTGCAACATCTAAACGCATTTGTGTAAATAATCTTGGAAAGAAATTATTCTCTAGTGCAATATTATCAGTATCTGGTAATGGTGTTGTAAAATTGGCATCACTATATAAAAAATATTCACAGTGTAAAAATGAATCAGGTAGATATATATAACTCTGCTGATTATCAACTTCAAAAATTAAATCATCTCCAGTATTTACTCTACTGGAAGATCCGGGATTCATTCTTATATTCATCTGGGATATAGCAATTCTTATATAGTCATTCTTTTTTTGATTGCAACTGACGAACGGAGGATCGTCTAATCTAAATTTATCAAGACATTTGTATAAAAAATAATTTGACTTTTTGTTTTTTCTCACACACAGAAGAAATTTTACTAAAAAAATTTTACTAAAAAACTTTTATTAAAAAATTTTGCTAAAATAATTTTACTAAAAAAAATTTTGCTAAAAAAATTTTACCAAAAATAATTTTATTAAAATATAATTTTAGAATTTTTGCTAGACCAGCTCCGCTACAGCTTTGCTGGTTAGACCGAAGGTTGCTATTAACACCATTACCTCTTATTTCTTCAATTGAACGTTTTATGGCTACGCCTGATTTCTTCTTATGTTTACTATCAGACGGAGCTCCGCTCCTCAAGGTTTCACCCCCACAGCTATGTTAGCAATTTTGTTTTTTGTTTCCTCTGAAAGTTTTTTTAAATTTTTTAGTTCTTCAGAATCATTCCTAAGTTTACGAATAGTTTCTAATTGTTTTAATTCGTTTTGAGACTTAACAGCATTTGATATTGCACTAGCTGTACTACCTATAGCAGCTGCTCCTTTTGCAGCAGATGTAATCAAATCTTTATTATTTTTAATTAAGTTAACGATACTTCCAATACCAGAAAAGATGCCAGCTCCTTCCGTTTGAACTGTTTCTCTATTATCATAATGATAAACAGGATTCATACGTGGTTCATGAGCAATTCTTTGATTTGAAGCAAAATGTTTAAGATTGTGTTTATGAATTATAGGCATTTTTTAGGAATACATTTGACTTTTGGGAAAAATATTTACGATTGGTTAGTAACCTGAGGACCTTTGGTCCGATTAAGATTTACGTGTGTGAATGTCCAACAACTTCGTGATAACTTTATTAATTTTCCGTTGCACTTTATCTATCAAGCAGCGTGTGATGTACTTTAATTTCTTTTCTATTAACTTGCATTTTCTCCTGATTCATCTTCAACGCCGCTTTAAGAGCATTTAACTTAATTTTAAGAACATCTAATTGTCTTTTAACAGCATCTAACTGTTCTTTATTTTCTTTAGAGTTTTCTTGTAAATTTTTCTTTAATTCATTTTCTAAATTGATTTTAAGAGTTTTCATTTTATCAACTTTTTGATTAAGCGAGTTTACTTCATTTATTATTCTATTCATCTTTTTCATTTGTTGAGTAATTTTAGAACTTAATTCATCAACACTTTTCTGGAATGTAGTTTCTAACTGCTTTAAATTTTTTTTAATTCTTTCAGGTAGTTTTTCTATTTCATCTTCTAATTGTTCTTTTACCATTTTTATCTGATGTTTATTTTTAATGACTGCAGATTTTAAATTTATAGAAAGTAATATTAAAATTTTTGATTGTTCTGAAATCTTTTTAAAAAGTTTTGCTATATCTGCTTCTAGCTCTCTATCCTTTTTATCAAGTTTTAATAATTTTTCGTTTAATGATTTGTCATTAAGTTTAAGCAACTTTAATTCATTCATCAGTGGAACCAAAACATCGTTTATATATTTTTCTTTTAAGTCATTGATTTGTGTATCAACATATTGTTTATTTGTTAACTCTGTATTTTGTTGCGGAAGAATAGAAATATGCAATGGACCAGATAAAACATCTCCAGTTTCCATGATATAATTTTCTATTTCTATTTCTAATTCACGATTATTCGGGATATATGCACCTCCACCAACATTTGGTAATATCATTTATTAACAATAAAAAAACAATTTTTTTCTAATAAAAATAAAATTATTTCTAATAAAAATAAAAAAATGGAAAAAGAAAATTTAAAAAAATTATATTCGCCCGCATCATCCTGTTCTTCTTATTCGACGAGATCAACGGGATTTGAAAATTAATGTTTTGATAATAATAATAATAATCCATGTATAGATGTTAATGTTTTATTTGAATTACATGCAGAAATATTTAAAGAACAAACAAAAGGTTTACCTTCTATAGAAACCAATTATTGCATTTTTCCAGGTGATCCATTTATAAAATTTATGGATATTGTAAGTAAATATAATGATGTAGCCTATGTAGAATTAAATAAAGAAAATATGGTTATAATAGGTCATAGTAATGTTTATGGTTTTATTAGAGCAGTATTACCAATTAATAATACTGATTGGATAGAAACTAAAATTATCAATTATATCAATATTAAAGAATTAGTTAAAAAATTAAAATCATTCTCAAAGGAAAAAATTAGATTATTTGTTGATGAACAAAACCCATATAATATTCATATAGAGAGCAAAAAACATAACGAAGAATTATTATGTCAAGTTTATTATAGAGACACAATTTATAAACAAGAAACATTAGAAATGCCGCAAAGATATGATGATGATACATATATAGGATTATATTGAAATTTAAATATTAATTTGTTAAAATCTTATATAAATGGTTTAGCTCAACAAGAAAAAATTTATATGTGGACAACACCTTATACTATTAACAATGACCATAATCATAATAAACGAACCGAAGGCTCTAGGGCTTTGCCCGATCTCAAAGAATCTTATGATAATAAACGAACCGAAGGTTCTAGGGCTTTGCCCGATCTTAAAGAATCCTATAATAATAATGATGATGATAATATAGATGATGATAATATAAATGATGATTCTGAAACATCTGAAAATGGTGTAAATGGTAAAAAAGATTATAAAAATATTAGTAATTATAAAAATTTAAGTGAAGAAAAATTTATATCTCATACTGATGTACATGATATTAATACTACATATAATCAAAATTTATCTAAATTTCATTTTCTTACAATTGAAAATAATAATGATGGTATAGTTGAAGATACTGTTAGAAAACTATGTGTCGGGTCTACAAAATTTAAATTAGGATTTACATCTAATCAATTTAAAATTTTATCATCTTTAATAAAAACTAAAAGTGATTCAGATTATGGTGGTGTTATTAAATTTTCCAAAAGAGATCAAAGACCAATATTTTTCTCTATTATATTTCTATCAGATAAAAAAATGTAATTTAGAGTTAGATATTCCAATAAGAGAATGGTATCCTATCAGGGAATGGCATCCTATACCAAAAAGTGTAAATTATGATGTTGAAGAATCAATTTATGATGATGATGAAGAATCAATTGATGATGATGATGAAGAATCAATAGTTAGTGAAAAAAAATTTAAATTATCTTTTGATAAAACGTTATATGATAAAACTTAATATGATAAAACTTAATGTGATAAAACTTAATATGATAAAACTTAATATGACAAAACTTAATGTGATAAAGAAAATAAAATAACTTAAGAACGTGAAATATATAATAATATATAATGACTCTCAAGACCTTGTTATTAGAATGTTTATATCTAAAATTAAAACACAATTTTTTCTTTAAAAAATAAAAAAATTGAAAATACCATGTTTTATTGTGTCTTATGCAAAAAAAAGTTGCAAACAAAAAGCAGTTATCAATCTCATTTAAATAGTAAATTGCATTTACAAAATGTAGATCGAGTTGATGAAGGAAATATATTAAAATTAAATAGTTATAAAAACTATCTAGAAACATTACCTACTGATATAAAAGTTAAAAAAATGTTTGATGATTATTCACATTCGGAATATAAAAAGTTTTGAATAGTGAAGATGAGTCCATGCAAACCGAAGGTTCTAGGGCTTGGCCCGTACCAGATGGAAGATATTTATTTAGCGATACTGATGAATTTAACGAAATAGATGAATTTGATGAAACTAAAAAAACCGATGAAGCTGCAACAGATATAAAATATTTATTTAATGAATCGGTACGAACCGAAGGTTCTAGGGCTTCGCCCGTTGAACATAATGAAATCGATGAAACTTTTTCTGATATTCTATCCAACTTTTATAATATATTTAAGAAATCTTTCAAATGTTATATGAATGTAGAAGTACTTAATACAAAAACTGGACCTGATGGAATTCCTGAAGAAATAATACAAGGACATTTTACAAATTCACAAGAAATTCATAATGTAAATGATATACAACCCATATTTGAAAAAATGATACTTAAATTAGAAAATTGTATAATTGAAGCCCAGATACGTGAATCTGGTTGGAGATTTGTTAAAATACTATCTAAGAAAATAGTAATTGATAAATATTAAAATAATACTGGTGGTAGTTATGTTCCTTTACCTTTTAGTTCACCACAAATAATCAACATAAAAAATGAAGATGATTATTGTTTTCTGTGGAGTATTATAGCACATTTACATCCTGCAAAATATCATAAAGAAAGACTAAGTCATTACAATAAAGAAGAATACATAAATGAATTTGATCTCTCTGATGGCTTACATGAATTTCCATATGATTATAATAGGTTAATAAAGTTTCATAAAAAGAATAAAAATTTAATAGAAGTAAATGTTTTTGAATTAAATGTGAATTATGTTTCTATTGGTATAATTACTCCAATTTACTCAGATTCAAAAGAATTTTATTTGAATAATAAAAATTTATGTCAATCAGAAATAGTATATAATGATAGAGGAAATTACATGCATCATAATATTTTTTACCAAGGAAATATAATATGTACTGAAAAATTTCAAATTGTTAAAACATTATCACCAATAATGATTAATCATAATAATTATAAAGGACGTAATTATAATTATGATTATGATTCCGATTATTTATCTTTATCTTTAGAATATCAACAAAAATTACAAAATTTAAATGAAATTGTACAAAAATGTAAAACAGATTATCAACAACAAACAAAAATATTAGTACAAGAATATGGCCATAAATATTAAAATAAGATAGAAGCGATACAAAAATTAAATGAAGACAATAAAGAATTAAATAATGAAGAAAATGAGACCAATCAAAAAATAAATGAATGTTTAAAAAAATGTCAACAACAATATAAGGAACAATATGATAAAGAATATATTTATCAGCTACAAATATTAAATCAAAATTTTCATCGAAATACATTTAATCTTACAAAAGAAATTGATGAAACCCATGAAATATATCAAGATAAATTTCAAAAATTAAAACAAACAAAGCAACCAGCACAAGCGAATATATTATATTATCGGGGTCATTTTATATTGTGTAAAGATGTTTCTATATTTACAAAAACTTCAGATAATACAAATTTTCCTCGTCTTCAATGTATGAAGAGCTTTAGAACTAAAGAAGAAATGAATAGACATTTGGAGAATTGTCAACAAAACGAAGCAGTTGAAAATACTTTTCCTAAAGATGATTATTTAATATATAATAGACATTATTTGAAAAATAAAGTACCCTTTACTATTTATTGTGATTTTGAAGCATATAATGTTAATATGACACAAAATCGAACCGAAGGTTCTAGGGCTTCGCCCGATTCTGATAATTGTAAATATGAAAAAAGTGCACCTGAACAAAGTAAAGAAAAATATTTATTTGAACAAAAACCATTATGTTGGGGAATGTACATTCATTCAAATTATCCTGAATTATTTAAATCAGAATATTATCAATACTATGGTGAAGATAGTTCAGAAATGTTTACAAAGAAAGTAGAAGAATTACAAAGACGTTTTTCACAATTGCTTGAAACAAATATACCAATGCTTCCATTAACGGATGAAGAAAAATTAAATTTTATTAATGAAACAAAATGTTACTACTGTGGAAAAAAATTGGGTAATGATAAGCGAAGCGACGGCTCTGCCGACAAAGTAAAAGATCATGATCATCTAAATGGATTTTATAGAGGTGCAACACATAATTCTTGTAATCTTAATGCTAATAAATTTAAATATAACTTTGTTCCTCTATATTTCTACAATGGTTCTAAATATGATTTCCATCTAGTAATGAAAGATTTATTTTCATCTGAAAAATTACAACAACAACAAATAAATGTACTATGTAAAACAGAAGAAGAATATTTTTCAATGCAATTAGGTTGTATTAGAATTTTAGATGCATTTAGATTTTTTACTCCTTATTCATTAGATGTTATGGGAAAAACTTTGAAACCTGAACAATGTAAAATATTAAATAAATATAATTTAAAACCTTTAAAAGGCATATTTCCGTATGAATATATAACTGGAGATTTTAATTCTGTGAATAAAATTATGGAAGAACAAAAACTTCCTCCAATAAATAAATTTAAATCAACATTAAAACAATCACAATTATCTGAAGAAGACTATGCAGAAGCTGAAAAGAATTGGAGAGAGTTAAATTGTAAAACAATCTATGATTATACAATGAAATATCTACAGATAGATGTATTAATACTAGCTGATCTTTTCGAAAACTTTCGTGATATGTGTTTAGAATATTACGGAATAGATCCATGTTATTGTTATTCTACACCAGGTTTAACATGGTTAGCAGGATTAAAACATACTGGTGTTAAACTTAAACATTATAAAGAAAATACATATGATAAATTATTATTTTTTGAATCTGGAATAAGAGGTGGAGTTTCATCAGTTTTAGGTAATCGTTATGTACAGTGTTACAATAAAAAAGTAAATCCTGATGATTATGGAATAATGAAACCTTTATCTCCAGAAGAAAGTGATCAGTTTATAAAATTGTTTAATCAAAATATAGAAGGACTTATATCAAATGAAGATAGTCAAGCAGCAGTTGATGAAATCATGAGAGAAAACTATTTGTTCTTTATGATTTTAATAGCTTATAATCTTCTTGCATGATACAAGAATTACCAACAGGTGAAATGTCATGGTGTAATATTCTCGATTATCAAAAAACATATGATGGAAATTATAATCATGGTAATATATATGAAGTCGATTTAGTATACCCTGATGAAATAAAAGATAAAACAAAATATTTTCCTTTCTGTCCCGAAAACAAAATTCCCAATATAGAAGATTTTTCAGATTATCAAAAATCTATAATTCCTAAGAAATACAGACCAACAAAAAAACTTATATTAACACAAAGTAATAAAGGAAAGTATGTTGTTGAAGGAAGAATGCTCGATTGGTATTTAGAACATGGAATGATTCTCACCAAAATACATCGAAAACTATTTTATCAAAAATCTAAATGGTTAAAAAATTATATAGAGTTCAATATTGAAAAACGTAAAATATCTAAAAGAAATAAAGATGATTTTGGAAACGTGTTCATCAAATTAATGAATAATGCATTTTATGGTAAGACTTTAGAAAATGTGCGTAATAGACAAAATATTGAAATAGTTTATGATAAAGATAGGTTTCAAAATTTAACAAGGAAACCTACATATAAAAGAACTACTAGATTCAGTGATGAACTATGTGCTGTACATTTACGTCGAATTAGCGTAAAACATGATAAGTTTAATTTTATTGGATTCACTATATAAGAATTAGCTAAACTATTTATGTATAAATTTATATATGATTATTTAGCACCTGCTTATGGCGAAAACTATAAATTACACTTTACAGATACGGATTCCGTTTTCTTAGAATTAACAACACCGTATAATTCTTCACTTGATGAAGAAATAGATAAAATAAAAGATTTTATTCATCCTTCAGAATTATGTAAAGTAAAAGATGAGTTAGGAAATGAAGATTTCATAACAGAAGCTATATTTTTAAAATCTCAATGTTACTGTTATAATACAACTATTAATATTAAAACACATAAAACATTAAAAGGAATTTCAAAGGCATCAGTGGCTAATCAAATAACATTTCAAGATTATAAAAATGCATTATTTAATAATGAAATAAAAACAGCATGTAATTATAGACTTAATTCAAAGAAACATAAAATGTATTTAAAAGAAGAACATAAATTAGCATTAGATCCATTTGATGATAAAAGAAAAATTTTACCTGATGGAATAACTACTTCACCTTTTTAATTTTCTAATTTCTAAGATAGACAAATTTGATATATACATAAAATAAAAAAATGAAATATTATAACACTATATTTGTATATTTTTATCACTCGGCAAACAAATGTTCTATAACTCTATCATGAATTTTTTTATCAATATTAATTGTAATGAAGCCATAATCTTTTGACCAAGCATTGTTACACGATTGTTTAAATTCATCTTTATTTCTTACGCATAAATCTCTTAACAAATCACTTAAGTTTCTTGCATTTATTTCAAATAGTATAAATATATTTGCATTCTTTCTAATAACACTTCCGTCTAATGAATACATACTTTGTGTTAAATAAAAAACACTACAGTTATTATGTCTACCTCTTGTGAAATAATTTCTCTGAACTGACTGATTTCTGTCATTAACACAATCATCAAAAATTACACAATGTTTCATTGTTTTATCTAGTTTACTAGGATCTTGCATATTACCACTATCATCTATTAATTGTATCTTTATATGCTTATTTTTATTGGATTCTACTAACTGACTATTTTTTGCTGCTTCTTCACACCACGAACTTATTTCTTCTTCATCTTCAGATTTTTCATATTCTTTGAATAATGAAGCAATTGCTGTTTTTTTAAGATTATTTTCAAATCCATATTTTAAAAATTGATAGACGGGTTGTTCTGCTGTTGTTGTATAAATTATAAGATTGTTATAATCCAAAAAATTTGGAGTCGTTAAAATTTTAAACAATAGATACGTTTTACCACAACCTGATCTTCCGCAAATAACTGACAAAACTTTATTAGATAAATTTGGATGATGACTAAATTTAAGTTTTTTTTATTTAATGGTAGTACTTCACTCATTTTTTAATAAAAAAACTTTATTTTTAATTTTTTTAATTTTTTGTTTCTAAAGAAGAAGAATAAGAATAATAATAAGAAGAATAATAAGAAGAAGAAAATTAAACTTCTCTAGCTTCGCGTGGGAGTTTATACCTCTCGAACGGGAGTTTATACCTCCCGAACGGGAGTTTATACCTCCCGAACCAAAAGATCCATCATAATCTCTTCACCTCCAAAATTTATTTCTTGTCCTTTCTCATCAGTGATTCTAATGTTAATGTTGTTAATAGTTTTTCTTGTAATAGGGAAATATATTAATGTTTGGGGAAATACATTTAATCTATAACCAATGGGTACAGTAAAAGCTGGAAAACTGAACATTAAATTTGATAATTTACCATTTATATATCCTCCTTCAATAATGTCACAATGTACAACAATTGAATTTATTTCAGTTATTTTTGGAATCTTCTCACCTAAATGATAACCTTGACTATAGGTTTGTTTACTAAATCCTAATAGCTTTGACAATGATCTATCATGATTAAAATCAACTTGATGATTTTCGTCTAAAGTAAGAGAAAATTTATTAACTGCCGGTTCAACTGCAAAATGTAATTGTTTCTTATCTTTAAATGGTATACCTAAATGTCTCTTAATTTCATTTGATATTGATTCAACTTCGTAAGAACCAGGAAGAAAAGTTTGTATTTTCCATGTTTGCCTTTATCAGTGGAATATCTAAATTGATCATTCACATCTTTGATAACGTTTTGAATAGTGTTAAATGTAGAGAAACTAGTCAATGCAATTTGATAATTTTTATTCTGTTCTAAATGTAGAATGGGTTCTAAATTACAAGTGTATGATGAAGTAGTTGTTATAATTTTTAACGTCGTACTAAATTTTGATGAACCCAAAATCTCTGTTAGATTTTCTAAATGATTATTAATTTTGTCTAAATCTGCTGAACACATTTTTTAGTTAAAATTTTAAATAAACATTTTTTATAAAAAAATTAAAAACAACAACATATTTCAGCTACGGGCGAAGCCCTGAACATCGGTCCGGTTATACTTTTATAATCCTCTTCATTTAGAATCTTCTTTTCTAACAGTCTTTTCAATATAGCATGAATTTCATTGAAACTAGAATTATGTCCTTCTTTTATTGCAGATATTAAAATATTTAATCTATTTAGTAATTATTGTGGATCATCTGGTAAGAATACAGTTGTTTCAGTTTTAAAACCTTTTCCTACTTTAACTCCCGTTGATAATAAATTTTCTAATTGTTTATAACGTCTAAGAGATTTTACTGCACCAACTCTATCTAACATAGCTTTATATTTTAAGAGATCTTCTACAGCATAATTATTTAAATCTGCTCCTCTTAAAAGATCAACAAAATTTCTATCTAAATTAAAAGGATATTTATCTGGTGAAAAAATTAAACCTCGAAAAGGTTGTGGAAATATTTCTTTTTGTCCGAGATAAAATCTAGGTATTGTTTTTCCATCTATAAATGAAATAGAATGTTCAAATTGCATAGATTTTGGTAATTTCTTATTAATGTTTGATTCTAGTAATCCATAGTCATCTAATATAGTTTTGTGCTCTGGATCCGTTATATCAATTTGTTTATCATTATTTGTACTTTCTTTTTCAAGAGTTTTAAATGGTTCCATAGTTTTTTCAAAATCAGATTTTACTTGCTCGGTTTGCTGCATTTTTTCAAACATATCAGATTGAATACCAGCTTTCATCATTCTATGCTGAAGATGATTTTCTTTCATAATATTTCTTTGTTTTATTAACTCTTCTAATTGTTTTATTCTTTTAAATTATCAGCTCTAATTTTATCCATTTTTAAAATATAATATTTGAATTTTGTAGTAACATTGGAATACAGCAAAAATATTTTACTGAACAAATTATTTTTTTAATGCTTTGTTGTCTGACATCTTTTCGCTTTAAGTTTTGTTTAATAAAGTTTTGTTGAGTAAAGTTTTGCTTAAATTTTCGCTTAAAGTTTTTAGCTCTTCTAAAAAAATTTTGTCATTTTCTTCATTAGAAATTTTACCTTCACTCGAAATTTTGCCATCCTGTTTATTCTTATAATCAACTTTTTCTGACTGTAATTGAAATGATATTTGATTTACTTCATTAGCTATTTGATCAAATTTTTCAATCTCATCTAACGTAATAGCATTATCATCACATACTCTTTGAAAGTAGCAATGTAGTTTATCATAGACTTCTTTAATATGTAAATGCTTAGTTTTTAATGATTTTTGTTTCTTAGTTATTAAAGATTTATCTAACATTGTAACAAGTGAAGTTGCAAAAACACCCGTACCTGTTAAAGCTGTAGCAACTACTGGAATTACTAAAACACCTGAAGATATAACAATTGTTAAAGCACCTAAACTTATTGTTAAGAATATGCCAATTCCTTGTGTTACATTCTTAACCTTACTCCATCTCTTTCTTAATTTTTTATAATGCTCTAATCTTAATAATAATTGAGATTCCTTATCTTTCATATAACGTACTCGATCTTTGTGTTTTTCTTTATTCATTTTTTCAATGTCCATTAAAGTAGAACTACGTTCATATGATAACGAAGGATATATTCTTGCGGTTTCTTCCACTTTTGTTTCTTCCAATTTTAAAGAAATATTTTTAGTCACATAATTTTAGTTATCTCATATTTTAAAAACCTGAAAAATGGATAAATTCATGAATTTGAAATTCTCAACTTTTATGATTTTCGGTGTCCTGGAACGGTCATGATTTTTAAGGTAAAAATTGTAATTCACAAATTTGAGATTCTTAACTTTTCTGATTTTTTCGGTGTCCTTGAACGGTCATGATTTTAAGGGTGAAAATTGTAATTCTCAAATTTGAGATTTTGAAAAATTTGAAAAATTGGGTATCTTTAAAAACGGCTAAATTTATGAATTTAGGTCTTCATAACCTGAAAAATGACCAAAATTCATGAATTTAGACCATTTAAAAAGTACCATTTTTTGAAAAATCGGTATCTTTAAAAACGACTAAATTCATGAATTTAGGTCTTAAAACCTGAAAAAGGGACAAAATTCATGAATTTATGTCGTTTTTAAAGATACTATTTTTTTGAATTTTATGGTGGCCTGGAACGGTCTTTTGCCCATTACT
>CAJQUW010007537.1:0-10519 GCA_907163375.1 Prostheceraeus crozeri
CAGGATTCGAACACAAGTCACCTGAAAAGACAAGTCAGTAATTTGTCCACACAGCAAGACAGACAGTACAGAAGAAACGCCGATGAAATCCTTTGTCATATCACAGAAAGATTTCCTCCGATTTGAACACATTGAGCACGAAAATTCATAAGCAGCCGTAGACGCTGCGTATCACCCTACAATGGCTCGTCTGTGCGGCTGGGAATGGCCGAAACTAACATGATTCTAGATATTGTAAGCTTGTTTTTAAATGGATGAGAGCACTGGAAGAGACTTTCCACCGCAGTAAAGGAATGACCAAATGCCTCAACACTTTTAATATATTTCTAGATTACCTTCATCATTTTGCTTCAGTGTATGCATTAACATTTCTATTCTATCATCCAGGAGGCAGAATCTATTCAGTGCACACAATTAGTCCATCACTAAAAATGAAGAAGTTTCACTGATTTTCAACGGAGATCGAAATTCGGTGCGCTGACTAGATATTTTTGGCTGAGATTTGGCCCAATACATAATGCGTCATGCAATACAAATATTCCCCTTGCCCTGATGCTTCTATAGGTCTGTCTTAAAGATTGCATGTAATCGGGATGTTCAAAAGTTCCAGGAGGTAGGTGCAAAAAGCCTCATTAATAAGTTATCAGGGTCCTCATTGAAAGAAGTCTGAGCATTAAGTCATTTTTTCTTATTTACTATATATTATGTTTGAGTTTTGCTTACTTATATCATTGCCTACTTTTAGCAAGAAATCGTTTTTTGTATATGTAGCAAAATACACTGTTTTATCTAGTCACGTGTCAATGAGTCAGTAAATGTTTATTTCCAAAACTTTTGGGAAACAATTGGAGAACATTCAATTGCAAGACATTGAACGCATTGACATACATTCATAGGAAAAGGAAGAAAAAGAGTGCGTGCGGTCAATAATAAAGAAGCAATTAAGGAAGGAGAGGTGGATGAAATT
Organism: Prostheceraeus crozeri; assembly: GCA_907163375.1. Lineage (NCBI taxonomy): Eukaryota > Metazoa > Platyhelminthes > Polycladida > Euryleptidae > Prostheceraeus > Prostheceraeus crozeri. Next base: position 968 of record CAJQUW010007537.1, read on the forward strand.
TTGATTCCTTTTTGGGTGTTAATTAGTTTTTTCTTTGGAGATCAAGCGCATGTTGTTTGCTTTCTGAAGAAACTTAGCGATGGCTTTTATATTTTTTGAAATCAGATTATTCATTGAAGCATGAAACTCAGCTAGGCTATATTAGCGCAATACCATAACACTGGTGCTTTTCTTGTCGAATTTTCTTTTACGCGGAACATCCAATTACAAAGTGATATAAAGTTTCTTCCTACTTTTGAATGACTACATAGCTCACAGATACGCTCTTCATGCTTCAGTCTATTATTATAACTAACTCCCTGTAACGACATCTAATTTATGATTTTTGTTCTAAATTTCAGGATGATGTTGATATCGTTGTAATCAATGTCAAAGTTTAGATATGCTTTCATATTGTTTTCAAACCGCCACGATTCCAAGTAACTCAAACTAGAATGACTCTTTCACTGTAGAAATCCATTTTTCTCTAACATAATGAGTTAACTGCATTTGTACAACTTTTGAATATGACTTTTTATCAGCTGCCAACAGCTCATTCCATAATTTTGATAGATTAAGTCTTGTGAATAATTGCTTTTTTCGCCAGCATGATATTCACCATCGCTACCATGATATTCACTTGAAATTATAGCCAAACATAACTTATGGTATACCTCCTTTATCAGACTTCTTCCATGAGTCGTGATTCCTTTTATCCAATAAAATATTGCTGCTTTATAAAACTGACAATCCATAGGATATATTCCACAATCACCAATTACACTGAATTTGTTGTAGTCTGTTTTAAATGACAATATCTTTTATAAAATTGAAAGTGTATCTGATCTAAGCTTTTTATAGCTAAAGAAACAGAATTCAGCACAATATCTCATTTTAGTAAGTGCAGGCATATCAAATGTATTTTTCAAAATTTCTCCACTGACTTGTCCAAACTCTCTCAGCTGTCTAGCTGTGAGATTAGCAGCTTGCTTACCTTTGGTCTTCAAATGCTCTAAAATAATTTTAATAATTCTATAATAATTCTAATTTTTTGTTATCCCCATTCCTAAATATTTATATCTATCAACAACTTCAATGCATGACTTTATGGAGTCAAGATGGACATATAATTTATCAATTTTTGAATTAAGATTTTGAGTCATAATTTTAGCTTTGTCATAATTAATGCTGAGGCCATTTACTTTACAGTATTTGTAAAGTATTACAATTTGATTATTCAAGCCATGTTTGCCTTCGATCATTAATAGAATGTCATCCGCATATATAAGAGTTGAAAGTTAAGATCAAATAATTCTATGAATCAATCTTGTTGGCGCTATTTTTTTTCATTTCTAAGAGTCAATAAATATCATTGATGTACACAACAAGTAAAGTTGGTGATAGAACATCTCCTTGTGGAATTCCATTTTCAAGCTTAAAGGATTGTGTCTCTTACCGCCATAAAGTATTTTGTGTTCTTTGTTAATAACACCGTTTGTTATCAACGATAATTTGCATTCAGACATCAAAAGTTGTAACTTATCAATCATCCGTTTTTTTAGGAATGGAGTCAAAAGCTTTCGAAAAATCTGCAAAACATAAAAATAATAGATGTCTCAGATTTTTGTAAACTTGCATAACTTTCTTAATCAGTAATATGTTATCTAATGTGGAGTTCCCTCTTTTGAAACCTGTTTAATTCTTTTCAATAACTTCATTTTTTACTAGCCATTCATTCAGCGGTCTGTTTATGATTTTTTTAAATGTTCTCTGTGCAAAATGATGGGTTGATAAATCTATATGAATTTGGATCATTTTTGTCGCCTCTTTTTAATAATGGTGAAATCCAACTACTGCTCCAAGGAATTTCATCAGTTTTTTTTAGTGCACAATTGTACAAAATTTCTAAAGTTTTAATTGCTTCAATGCTTCATTAACAATTCTGTCAGGACCACTTGTTTTCTGTAGTTTTGATTCATTAACAGCATTTTTAATTTCCGTTTGAATTATTCTGACATCAAGGGTGTCACCATCTATCTGGATTTGCGAAACATTCGGGGTTTCTTTAGCATATACAGATGCATCTCTCGACAATTTTTTAATCATTTGCTGTAATGTGATTACAAAGATCTAAAGCATTTATCAAATATTTTCTATTTTTACGTTTTCTAACCACTTTGTTTGCATTTATCAGTTTCCAGTATCATTTATGATAATTACTTCTTTGTGCACTTTTAAAATTTGTTAGCCTCTTTCTCTTTTCTTCTCTTCTGTCTGCTTTTACTTTTTGATTCAGAGCCTTTTTGCTTTCCATCAGTCGGTTAAGATTTTCATTAGTTGGAAATTCTCTTCAATGTGAAACATTCCTCTTATGAAGTTTTCTAGGCTTTCTTGTTTCATTAGAAAGAATTATCTTCCCACTTGTTCTTCCAGTGCTTGTTGTTCACACAGAGTTAATTCTACTCAATTCATTGTATATCCTGCCGATTGATGGATTCTTTTCCAGAATACGTTTGTCTTTACATCAACTATTAAACATTTCCAGATCAAACCTATCGGTTGCATCGTTTGTCCATTTGTGTGATCCTACATGATGATTATTTTTATAAAATTGCTTTTGTTTTATAAATTTTGATTTTAATTCAATTTCAAAATAGTCAATCATAGATTTTCGAACTTTGTTATCATGAGCACGGTAATATTGTTATATATCTTCGGAGGTTATTTTCTAATCTCCATTTTGCAAATATACTAAAACATGTCATTGCAGAAATTGATTAAATCTCGGCCCATTGCATTTATCAATTGATCATCCGATTTTCCGTGTTGGGCTGAAGAGTCCTGGCGAAGGATAGTTTGAAAAGTGTGTCTCATGTGGGTAAGATGCATTTTACCTACTTTTACAAAGTAAAATAATCATAATACACATGCACATTTAAATATATAAAATGCATTAAAAATGTATTTTTCATTTGTGCAGAAAACTGTGGCGACAATTCGGTTATCCCACTCTCGAATATACTCGCACTTCGCGCTGGTGTAATCGCTCGTGAAAGCTAAAAAATGCTAGTAAGATTCTTTTTAAACCAAAGCGTTCATTGTGCGGGAGGTGCATTGTAGTGTTAAAAAATCAGTCGCCCTCTTCAATGAGACAAATTTACTTTAGTGTTTTAAAAAGATATATACAGAGCCCGCCGCGGTTCGTCCTCAAGACGTGCCCATATACAGTGCGCGACAGCAAGTTGGAAACTTAGCATAAATCTACGGACACGTACATTTTTCAACACCTAGATTTTTTTGCTATTAGGAAATATCGTCCAATTTATAATCATCTGAAAGAGAATTTTCGGATCTATCATTTGAATGTTGTTGAATTAATTGTTTTTGAAATTGGTGGTTCCTAGAGGCCCATAAACCCGAGAGCCCCAAATTTTCTTTGACTTGTTTTGACAAGCGCATAATTCAATTTGAAACATTCTCCTTGTGATATTCAAAACCGTCACAAAATAGGCTTTCAGAAAATATATAGTTTGAAAGTGTTTTGTCGAAGTTTGTAGGCAATATTTTGAAAGTAGTATAGATAGAAAATGTGGCGATTTTTTCATTTTCTGAATATTTCTTCGAAGGGCCTTAAATTTACCCAACAAAAGCAGAAAACACTAGTTTTGAGGTAAATAAATGCCACCAGTTAGTTAACAGCGTTATTACTGTCATTATCGCAACACATTCAGAAAATGAAAAAATCGCCACATTTTCTATCTATACTACTTTCAAAATATTGTCTATAAACTTCGACAAAACACTTTCAAACTATATATTTTCTGAAAGCCTATTTTGTGACGGTTTTGAATATCACAAGGAGAATGTTTCAAATTGAATTATGCGCTTGTCAAAACAAGTCAAAGAAAATTTGGGCTCTCGGGTTTATGGGCTCTAGGAAACCATCCAATTTCTCAAAACAATTAATTCAACAACATTCAAATGATAGATCCGAAAATTCTCTTTCAGATGATTATAAATTGGACGATATTTCCTAATAGCAAAAAAATCTAGGTGTTGAAAAATGTACGTGTCCGTAGATTTATGCTAAGTTTCCAACTTGCTGTCGCGCACTGTATATGGGCACGTCTTGAGGACGAACCGCGGCGGGCTCTGTATATATGCTTTTAAAACACTAAAGTAAATTTGTCTCATTGAAGAGGGCGACTGATTTTTTAACACTACAATGCACCTCCCGTACAATGAACGCTTTGGTTTAAAAAGAATCTTACTAGCATTTTTTAGCTTTCACGAGCGATTACACCAGCGCGAAGTGCGAGTATATTCGAGAGTGGGATAACCGAATTGTCGCCACAGTTTTCTGCACAAATGAAAAATACATTTTTACTGCCTTTAATATATTTAAATGTGCATGTGTATTATGATTATTTTACTTTGTAAAAGTAGGTAAAATACATCTTACCCACATGAGACACACTTTTCAAACTATCCTTCGCCAGGACTCTTCAGCCCAACACGGAAAATCGGATGATCAATTGATAAATGCAATGGGCCGAGATTTAATCAATTTCTGCAATGACATGTTTTGATATTTGCAAATGGCAGATTAGAAAATAACTCCGAAGATATATACATATTACCGTGCTCATGATAACAAAGTTCGAAAATCTATGATTGACTATTTTGAAATTGAATTAAAATCAAAATTTATAAAACAAAAGCAATTTTATAAGAATAATCATCATGTAGGATCACACAAATGGACAAACGATGCAACCGATAGGTTTGATCTGGAAATGTTTAATAGTTGATGTAAAGACAAACGTATTCTGGAAAAGAATCCATCAATCGGCAGGATATACAATGAATTGAGTAGAATTAACTCTGTGTGAACAACAAGCACTGGAAGAACAAGTGGGAAGATAATTCTTTCTAATGAAACAAGAAAGCCTAGAAAACTTCATAAGAGGAATGTTTCACGTTGAAGAGAATTTCCAACTAATGAAAATCTTAACCGACTGATGGAAAGCAAAAAGGCTCTGAATCAAAAAGTAAAAGCAGACAGAAGAGAAGAAAAGAGAAAGAGGCTAACAAATTTTAAAAGTGCACAAAGAAGTAATTATCATAAATGATACTGGAAACTGATAAATGCAAACAAAGTGGTTAGAAAACGTAAAAATAGAAAATATTTGATAAATGCTTTAGATCTTTGTAATCACATTACAGCAAATGATTAAAAAATTGTCGAGAGATGCATCTGTATATGCTAAAGAAACCCCGAATGTTTCGCAAATCCAGATAGATGGTGACACCCTTGATGTCAGAATAATTCAAACGGAAATTAAAAATGCTGTTAATGAATCAAAACTACAGAAAACAAGTGGTCCTGACAGAATTGATGTTGGGATGGCGCTAATTTCCAAATAAACTTCAATAAGTAAAAACTTCTTAGCTGGTTCATGGCCTCGCTTGTTCTCTCGTGAACTTACAACAAGTGATAAAGAGCTACGTGACATTTCATAATAAAGTCATCGCACAGTACATTCCTGAAGACCAATAAGAAATCGATAAACATACATGCAATCACTTCACAATGACGTAAACGGGAATGAAATAATACAGCACTGATATGGACATAAAATGAAGAAGAGAATAATAAAACATGATAAATGATAAATACCTGTAAATCTGTAATACTGAAAACATGGCATATGTAAAGGCACACTGAGAGAAATGTATCATAAAATGCTGAAGTAAGAGAGAGAAAAATGTAAAGATGTTAATATAATTATTTAGGATGTATTACGAAAATACATTAAAACGTAAGATTATACATACTTAAACACAGTTCTCAACATTGTAGAGTCTGTATCTTTTTGGATAACACAGAGAACGCGATTCCTGCCGACGAGATACTAACGGCTTTCTGATACACTCAGCTGGAAGGATGTTCTTTGGCACCAGTTGTACACTGAAATCCCTTGTTGTCTTGATTCAAGGAATCTTCCTTGCGATTCACATGTCATGAGATGACGGAGGTGTGATGGCTGATGATGGCTAGTGTTGAGGACCGGTGGGCGAGTATTGGACGTATGTCAACCAATCTTGGGAGATGTTCAACCTGCGACGTTTCGAGAAGGCTTCGTTCACTTCGAACCTATGTACCTTGCTCCGCCAAGGACAGTCAACATGAGTACACAACGTAGGGTTTTTCGGTCGATAGGAACGATCGTATTTTGGGTGGATCGTCGGCTGATAATGTCCTCGTACGAAAAACAGGAATGGCTTTCACTGAGTAGTAAGTATTCTCAATGTCCCTGCATACTTTCTTTGAAATGATTTCACTAATAGTCCCATAGTACTCGATATCAAAGAAGAGTCTTTTCTTTTCCACAGTAGGAGTCCTTTTGATATCATGGGAATGCTTCTCTATAAACCATTCAGGATATCCATTCTCGAGCAGCATGCGCTTGATGAAAGATACTTCTTTTGGAAAATGTTCTTCAGGAATGTACTGTGCGATGACTTTATTATGAAATGTCACGTAGCTCTTTATCACTTGTTGTAAGTTCACGAGAGAACAAGCGAGGCCATGAACCAGCTAAGAAGTTTTTACTTATTGAAGCCTGACAGAATTGTTAATGAAGCATTGAAGCAATTAAAACTTTAGAAATTTTGTACAATTGTGCACTAAAGAAACTGATGAAATTCCTTGGAGCAGTAGTTCGATTTCACCATTATTAAAAAGAGGCGACAAAAATGATCCAAATTCATATAGATTTATCAACCCATCATTTTGCACAGAGAACATTTAAAAAAATCATAAACAGACCGCTGAATGAATGGCTAGTAAAAAATGAAGTTATTGAAAAGAATTAAACAGGTTTCAAAAGAGGGAACTCCACATTAGATAACATATTACTGATTAAGAAAGTTATGCAAGTTTACAAAAATCTGAGACATCTATTATTTTTATGTTTTGCAGATTTTTCGAAAGCTTTTGACTCCATTCCTAAAAAAAACGGATGATTGATAAGTTACAACTTTTGATGCCTGAATGCAAATTATCGTTGATAACAAACGGTGTTATTAACAAAGAACACAAAATACTTTATGGCGGTAAGAGACACAATCCTTTAAGCTTGAAAATGGAATTCCACAAGGAGATGTTCTATCACCAACTTTACTTGTTGTGTACATCAATGATTTTATTGACTCTTTGAATGATAGCGACAACAAGATTGATTCAGTAAGATTATTTGATCTGGAAATTTCAACTCTTATATATGCGGATGACATTCTATTAATGATCGAAGGCAAACATGGCTTGAATAATCAAATTGTAATACTTTACAAATACTGTAAAGTAAATGGCCTCAGCATTAATTATGACAAAGCTAAAATTATGACTCAAAATCTTAATTCAAAAATTGATAAATTATATGTCCATCTTGACTCCATAAAGTCATGCATTGAAGTTGTTGATAGATATAAATATTTAGGAATGGGGATAACAAAAAATTAGAATTATTATAGAATTATTAAAAATTATTTTAGAGCATTTGAAGACCAAAGGTAAGCAAGCTGCTAATCTCACAGCTAGACTGCTGATGAGAGAGTTTGGACAAGTCAGTGGAGAAATTTTGAAAAATACATTTGATATGCCTGCACTTACTAAAATGAGATATTGTGCTGAATTCTGTTTCTTTAGCTATAAAAAGCTTAGATCAGATACACTTTCAATTTTATAAAAGATATTGTCATTTAAAACAGACTACAACAAATTCAGTGTAATTGGTGATTGTGGAATATATCCTATGGATTGTCAGTTTTATAAAGCAGCAATATTTTATTGGATAAAAGGTCAATCTATAGAATCATGGTTAAGAAGTCTGATAAAGGAGGTATACCATAAGTTATGTTTGGCTATAATTTCAAGTGAATATCATGCGGTAGAAAAACAGATGATGAATATCATGCGGCGAACTAATGTAAGCAATTATTACACAAGGCACTCGCAGCACAGTATGCTACGACACTCCACCTCAAATTATGGAATGAGCTGTTGGCAGCTGATAAAAAGTCATATTCAAAAGTTGTACAAATGCAGTTAACTCATTATGTTAGAGAAAAATGGATTTCTACAGTGAAAGAGTCATTCTAGTTTGAGTTACTTGGAATCGTGGCGGTTTGAAAACAATATGAAAGCATATCTAAACTTTGACATTGATTACAACGATATCAACATCATCCTGAAATTTAGAACAAAAATCATAAATTAGATGTCGTTACAGGGAGTTAGTTATAATAATAGACTGAAGCATGAAGAGCGTATCTGTGAGCTATGTAGTCATTCAAAAGTAGGAAGAAACTTTATATCACTTTGTAATTGGATGTTCCGCGTAAAAGAAAATTCGACAAGAATACAGCCACCAGTGTTATGGTATTGCGCTAATATAGCCTAGCTGAGTTTCATGCTTCAATGAATCATCTGATTTCAAAAAATATAAAAGCCATCGCTAAGTTTCTTCAGAAAGCAAACAACATGCGCTTGATCTCCAAAGAAAAAACTAATTAACACCCAAAAAGGAATCAAAATTTCATCCACCTCTCCTTCCTTAATTGCTTCTTTATTATTGACCGCACCACTCGTTTTCTTCCTTTTCGTATGAATGTATGTCAATGTGTTCAATGTCTTGCAATTGAATGTTCTCCAATTGTTTCCCAAAAGTTTTTGAAATAAACATTTACTGACTTATTGAGACGTGACTAGATAAAACAGTGTATTTTGCTACATATACAAAAAACGATTTCTTGCTAAAAGTAGGCAATGATATAAGGAATATATATAGGGAATATATATAAGGAATAATATATAGTAAATAAGAAAAAATGACTTAATGCTCAGACTTCTTTCAATGAGGACCCTAATAACTTCTTAATGAGGCTTTTTGCACCTACCTCCTGGAACTTTTGAACATCCCAATTACATGCAATCTTTAAGACAGACCTATAGAAGCATCAGGGCAAGGGGAATATTTGTATTGCATGACGCATTATGTATTGGGCCAAATCTCAGCCAAAAATATCTAGTCAGCGCACCGAATTTCGATCTCCGTTGAAAATCAGTGAAACTTCTTCATTTTTAGTGATGGACTAATTGTGTATACTGAATAGATTCTGCCTCCTGGATGATAGAATAGAAATGTTAATGCATACACTGAAGCAAAATGATGAAGGTAATCTAGAAATATATTGAAAGTGTTGAGGCATTTGGTCATTCCTTTACTGCGGTGGAAAGTCTCTTCCAGTGCTCTCATCCATTTAAAAACAAGCTTACAATATCTAGAATCATGTTAGTTTCGGCCATTCCCAGCCGCACAGACGAGCCATTGTAGGGTGATACGCAGCGTCTACGGCTGCTTATGAATTTTCGTGCTCAATGTGTTCAAATCGGAGGAAATCTTTCTGTGATATGACAAAGGATTTCATCGGCGTTTCTTCTGTACTGTCTGTCTTGCTGTGTGGACAAATTACTGACTTGTCTTTCCAGGTGACTTGTGTTCGAATCCT
>CAJQUW010007538.1:0-48508 GCA_907163375.1 Prostheceraeus crozeri
TTTATAAGATTATTTTCAATTCCATATTTTGAAAATTGATAAACAGGTTGTTCTGCTGTTGTTGTATAAATTATAAGATCATCATAATGTAAAAAATTTGGAGTCGTTAAAATTTTAAATAATTGATATGTTTTACCACATCCTGATCTTCCACAAATAACTGATAAAACTTTATTGGATAGATTACGGTGCTGATTAAAGTTAAGCTTTTTTTATTTAATGGGGGCACATTTTAAGAAAAAGAAAATTAAACTTCTCTAACGAAAAGATCTATCATACTCTCTTCGCCTTCAAAATTTATTTCTTGGCTTTTTCATCCGCAATTCTAATGTTATTGCTGTTAATAGTTTTTCTTGTAATAGGGAAATATATTAATGCTTGTGGAATTACATTTAATCTATAACCAATGGGTAAAGTATAAGCTGGAAAACTGAATATTAAATTTGACAATTTACCATTTATATATCCTCCTTCAATAATGTCACAATGTACAACAATTGAATTTATATTTATATATTTTTTGATATATTTTAGCTATACTTTTATAATCCTCTTCATTTATAATCTTCTTTTCTAATAGTCTTTTTAATATAGCATGAATTTCATTGAAACTAGAATTATGTCCTTCTTTTATTGCAGATATTAAAATATTTAATCTATTTAATAATTCTTGTGGATCATCTGGTAAAAATATAGTTGTTTCTGTTTTAAAACCTTTTCCTACTTTAGGTGCCGTTGGTAATAAATTTTCTAATTGTTTATAAGGACTAAGAGATTTTACTGCACCAACTCTATCTAACATAGCTTTATATTTTATGAGATCTTTTACAGCATAATTATTTAAATCAGCTCCTCTTAAAATATCAAAAGAATTTGTATCTAATTTAAAAGGAGATTTATCTGGTGAAAAAAATTAAACCCCGTAAAGGTTGTGGAAATATTTCTTTTCCGCCAAGACAAAATCTGGCAAATAATTTTTTATCTAAAAAGAAAGTAGAATGTTCAAATAACATAGATTTCGGCAATTTTTTTTCTATATTTGCTTCTAACAATCCATAATCATCTAATAATGTTGTAAGTTCTGGATCTGTTATATTTACTCGGTTATCCTGATTAGCAAGTTCTTTTTCAAGAGTTTTAAATGGTTCAATAGTTTTTTCAAAATCAGTTTTACTTGTTCGGTTTGCTGCATTTTTTCAAGCATATCAGATTGAATACCAGCTTTTGTCATTCTATACTGAGTATGATTTTCTTTCATAATATTTTTTTGCTTTATTAACTCATCTAATTGTTGAATTCTTTTTTGATTATCAGCTTTAATTTTATCCATTTTTAAAATATAATATTTGAATTTTGTGGTAACATTGGAATGCAACAAAAACATTTTACTGAACAAATAATTTTTTTATTGCTTTGTCGTCTGACATCTTTCGTCTAAAGTTTTGTTTAATAAAGTTTTTAGTTCTTCTAAAAAAATTTATCATTTTCTTCATTGAAAATTTTACCAACCTGTTTATTCTTGTTATTAACTTGTGTCTGTAATTGAAATGATATTTGATTTACTTCATTAGCTATTTGATCAAATTTTTCAATCTCATCTAACGTGATAACATCATCATCACATACTCTTTGAAAGTAATCATGCAGTTTATCATAAATTTCTTTGACGTGAGAATATTTATTTTTTAATGATTTTCGTTTGTTAGTAATTAAAGATTTATCTAACATTGTAACAAGTGAAGTTGCAAAAGCACCCGTACCTTTTAAGGCAGTAGCAACTACTGGAATTACTAAAACACCCGAAGTTATTATGATTGTGAATACCCCTAAACTTACTGTTATAAAGATTCCAATTCCTTGTGTTACTTTCTTAACTTTAGACCATCTCTTTCTTAATTTATCATAGTGCTCTAATCTTAATAATAATTGAGATTCCTTATCTTTCATATACCTAACTCCATCTTTGTGTTTTTCAATGTCCATTTCACTTGTTTTTAATTGTGATAACGAAGGATATATTCTCGAGGTTCCTTCCATTTTTGAGGATTCTTCAACTTTTGCTTCGTCCATTTTTAAAATAAATATTTTGAATAAATATTTTGAATAGATATTTTGAATACAATCTTCTGAAATTCTTAGACTACGTGAAATTCTTAGACAACTTAAATTTTCGACCACGTGATATTTTTCGTCTGCCTTTCACATGAGATTCATCTTTCAGCAAACGTAATTCATTTCTAATCAATACGTGAAAATTCTTTATTCCCAATTGATTTGCGATCTTATTTAAATCGAAATTTGTAGTTGTTTGTTCGCCATATTGTTTTAGAAACTCTTTTATGTTTTTCATTTTAAATGGAATAAATTTCTTATAGGGACCCCTAGAAGTCAGAAGGGGGGATTGAGTTAAAAAACTGTCGCATAATTATGACTTTCCTTACTACTTATTCGATTTTGAAATGATTATATTATAATTATTCTAATCTACATTGTTTAACAGATTTCCATTTTCTTCATGAACTTCTCAAAGTGAATTAGAAAAAAACTGAGTTTTAGATAGTTCTTGAATCACTGCTTGCTTACTTGCTTTTCAAATGTAGTTGTCCACAAAATCATTTGTCTTGAATGGCTTGCAATTGTGTTGTCTCTTCATCTTGAGTTGATGATGTTCCTGGTTGTAGATTTTAAAACTATTTGACTTGTTTTCATTGTCTTATTATAATAATCCGTTTCAAGTCGTTCATCAAGAGAACGTTTCACGCTTCACAATAAGAATTGCTTTTTATTGTCACCACACCCTCATGTGTTCTCAATTCACAAGAAGAATTGCTTTTTATTGCTACCCTTATGTGTTTAACCTATTCATGCGGAAAGAAGAAACGCTAAATGAATTTTGCAAATAGATTTATAAAACAGACTTTGGAAACTGATTCTGAAAATAATTTACGTAGGGGTAAATTGAACTGTCAAAATTTTACCGACGCGTAAATTGAACTGTCAAAATTTTACCGATGCGTAAATTAAAATGACAAGAGATTGCAATACAATTTTAGGGCAAAGCTGTTAGATGTTTTCCGTTGCTAGAACAATAAATCTCTCTCTCTCTTCAATCATCAGTCAGTGTACGTGTTCATTGAACAATTTTGAGTTTATGAGTTACAATGATCTTCTAGTTCACACAATTAGTACTTTAAACAATGGTGAGAGTACAATGACGAAGAATGTCTAAGTAATAATTGCGTCTTCTTAATTTATCATAATGCTCTAATCTTAATAATAATTGACATTCCTTATATTTCATATACCTAACTCTATCTTTGTGGTTTTCTTTATTCATTTTTTCAATGTCCATTTCACTTGTTTTTAATTGTGATAACGAAGGATATATTCTCGAGGTTCCTTCCTTTTTTGAGGTTTCCATTTTTTGATAAATATTTTGATATTCTTAGACTATGTGAAATTCTTAAACTACGTGAAATTGATATTTGTAATATTTTTCGCTAAAATTGCAAGTGTGTAAATATTGAAATATATTGGAAAAAAATCGGGTGGGGATGACATCCGGTGCGCGAGCGAAGCGAAGCGGAGCGTAGTGCCGGATGTCATTCCCTATACTACTTCTGATACTTGTGAGAGTGATGTGCAGAAGGTCTATTGGTCGATTCCTTTCATTGACAATGGTTATAGTTATATGAAAAGGCGTATGGCCGAGACTAACGATGAATTCAAGAAAGTCAAAATTTGCCCTGTGTTCAATTCAATAAGGTTTTGAATCATTTCAACAATAAAGACATTGTTGCGATTGGCCTGAAATCTACTGTTAGGTATTTATATACGTGTGATCGCTGCACAATGCGATACATTGGCGCAACCATGCGTCATTTAGCCACTCGTATCAGTGAGCATCTAAAAGCCTACTCTGTGGCCACTGAGATTTCTATGCATGAACATCACCCGAATCCAGAAAATTTCTCGGTTGTGGGAGTGTCCAAGCATCCTTTTGTCTTAGAATCTATTATGATTAAAAACAATGCTGACCTATTGTCGAATGAAAGGAATGGTTCCATACCTCTGAATCTAAATCTATGAATTGGCATATTTCGATGTACTTTGACCTTCGGTTCGTTTTTGTGAGATATCTGTTCACATGCTTTGACATTGTTTTAAGAACTCCTATATAAACTGTTTTCTTAGACCTGGAGTTGTATAAGGCCGGTCCAAGAATTCTGTATCGCATTGTCTTTAAGTCAACAGACAGTCATGCACTGTTACCACCTGTGTCATATCATCCTCAAAACGTTTTCCGTTCCACAGTTTTGGTCAAATTTTATGCATTGCAACTCATGGTGCCTCTTACCAAGATTTTAAAAATACTAAGGCTGTTGTGCAGTTTCTGTGGAGGCGCCAAGGCTATACAAGAAGTTCAGTACGTCACTGTGTTCGTAAAGTGTTTTCTTTGAGAACACAAAAGTCGCAAAGATAGCACCTCATTGGGCGAGCGCTTTCGAGTATTTCCACTCATCTACAGGCATCATTCAACGGTAAAAGCAAGCATAAATACAATTTCAGGTGGCACGAGTTAAAATCAAATCAATCCAGTTAAAATAATAACAATTCTTCTGATGTGCTGTGGTTGTTCAGTAGGCTTTTATTCTGTGTGATGTATTGTTTGATGAAAAGCGTTTCTGTTATTTTTGTGTCGTTTGTGCGCATGAGTATTCTGAAGCTGTTGTGTGTTGGTGGGTGAATGTGTGTCGAGATTTCTGACAGTGGGCGACCTTTGATGTGTTCGTTAATGCGGGTTTGCAGGTGACGGAGCGTCTCTCCTCTTCTTGGCTGTTGTATAGGGGTGCCATTTATGTTCGATGATAATGTCTATGTGCAGCATGAGGGCCTGATTATGGGGTCTTCCAAGACATGATGAGTGGGGCTTTCCAAGACAACTTAATTCTAAGGAAAAAACATTCAATTCACCGTCGAGCATTCGATAAATGGCTCTATCAACTTCCTTGACATGACCGTTACTCTCAATGACAACAGTCTTAGCTGTAAATGGTTCATTAAGCCTACTAACAGTGGCCTGTATATCCCGATAAGCTGATATTGTCCTTCGCAATACAAAAAGAACACCATTGTGGCCTTGAAAAATAGATCGGAAAGGCTTACTACTTACAGTTGCGATAAAATCGAAAATGATAAAATCATAAAAGAAATCTTTCAAAGGAACGGCTACCACCCAAAATATATTCAAAAATGCATGAGCAAAAAAAGGTCCCAAAATACACAGTAGAATTCTGATGAGTCTAGCGAAGACAAAACCAAAATCTTTTATGGCCTTCCTTTCATCAAGGAATGTGAAAAAGTCATAGCTAAAGAAATTCATAAAATCAACAGAATTTTAGATAAAACCAAAATTATACCGTATTTCAGAACCTACAAAACCCAACAAATTTTCAAAAACAAAGATACTATCCCCTCTAACGTGTGCTCCTCCTTAGTATATGAATTCAAATGCGAACACTGTGAGAAGTGTTACATCGGAGAGACGCGCCGTCACCTGCAAACCCGCATTAACGAACATATCAAAGGTCGCCCACTGTCAGAAATCTCGACACACATTCACCCACCAACACACAACAGCTTCAGAATACTCATGCGCACAAACGACACAAAAATAACAGAAACCCTTTTCATCAAACAATACATCACACAGAATAAAAGCCTACTGAACAACCACAGCACATCAGAAGAATTGTTATTATTTTACTTGGATTGATCTGATTTTATCTCGCGCCACCTTAAATTGTTTTCTTTGACTCATCAGTCTCCCGATCAGTGGGAAACAGGATTTTCACCATGTGCTGTAAACTGCTCCGTTTGTGACTTTTGTATGCTCTCAAAATATGTTGTAAATACTGCAAATAAAAACCCTTTTAAAATTGTACATAGACTCTCTTGTAAATCTTGTAAAGAAATTTATCTACATGTAATTATCTGTAAAAGTGTGGTATCATGTATGTGAGCCAGACATCAAGAATGGTGTGTGAACGCATTTCCGAGCATATCCGAAGTATACGTTCGTTTTATAATACATCTGTATCTAAACATTTTAATGAGACTTGTAGTACTGTTACGTTACGTTGATGACTGTCTAGCGATTTTCAAAAACAAGGATGAAGTTGATGCTTTTCCAAGACAACTTAATTCTAAGGAAGAAAACATTCAATTCATCGTCGAGCATTCGATAAATGGCTCTATCAACTTCCTTGACATGACCGTTACTCTCAATGACAACAGTCTTAGCTGTAAATGGTTCATTAAGCCTGCTAACAGCGATTTTTCTTTTGTGGCCCTTGAACATTGTCCTTCTGAAAGTAAAGGTCTTAAAAAAGAAAACTTGTAGATAAAACGCCTGAGCACTTTGTATTCGAATGGCCTAAACCATGAATTAAATGCGCTTGATAATGCTCATCTTGTATTGCCATATAGTTCTTGTAGCCAGCTTGTGATTCGATCTTGTCAGAAAGCATTTTATGACGTAAGAACATGTCCTTCGTACACCACTGAGAGAAATCTGCAAAGCATGTTGCTCAAGATGTGAACATCTCTCTTTGGCTTACGGTTTGCTGTAACTTCCAGTTCAGTTTGTGTCCTGTATAACTACATTGTATGTGGAATTGATAAAGAGATATACTCGAAACCGGTCTTCCACAAACAAGAAAAGACTTTTTGTTTTCTCACAAGGTTGGATCTCAGCTGGTGCGGCGTGAGAGCCTGGGAATACTCTTCTGAGTGTTTTCAATATACGTTATATATATACATGTATACATAAAAAATAAATGAAATACAGAATGTTAGATAGTAATTCCAAATAAATCCCGGTAGATAACTGAATCAAAAGACCATGGTCTTGATTCAGTTTTCTACCGGGTTCTACATGGAATTATACACACACATATATATATATATAAATCAAAATTTCAGCTAGATTGCTTACTGCTGGTACTTAAATATATATAAAAAAGCAGCTTCAAACTTAGATGCTAAAAATGATAAAAAGAAATTTTCAAAAAAATTAGTGATAAGTGATTAGTGATTAAGTGATATAATATATTTTTATATAGATTTATACTTATAAAGCATCTGAAGAAAAGAAAGCGCTTATGCTTATACGACGTAAGCAAAAGTCGTGTTTTCAATTTCAATTGTATTATATTTTTCTCCGGTTGCTGAGTAGAGTTATCAATGGTTTTCTTGTTATATATATATATATATATATATATATAATGTATATATGTATGTATGTATGTATGCCATCGCGGCCTACCACTCTTAAAAATCAGTAAATTTTGACTCTGATGATACATGGCAAATCGAAGCACTGAAGTTCATAGAACAGTTTGTTTAGCACAAGCATCTTACTGGCAGCATCAGTCATATCAACTGCTGTGTTGGATTATTAAATTACATGTAGACTACATGCAAACCAATATCAAATAAGAACAATATATTTCATAATTATTATTTGTGGTTTTATTCAAAACATAATTTTTGGTATTGATAAATGGCACAAGCGCAGGTCTGGCAACAGCGAATAACAGTTTCTAAACGTTCATGCATTGTACATATGCACTTCTATCAGTGTTTTCCTCTTTATTAGGCCTATTTTACTCTGTAAACTATCTTGTCTTTCTGTGTATGCATAACGTTTTATGTCATCATGAAATAAGTCACTAAGTGTGGTGGGCCTTGAAGGACTTGACGCAGAATCCCACACTGTATTTCTAGCATTTCTGTTGTGAAAGACCTTGACATTGAGCCAAGGCGCAACAGCCTCTTACACGGTGCGCCCGAAGCAATGAATGTCCATAAACACGATGAGCTTATTCTGATGTAGCTTTGCATGCTGATTCCAAATATGGCATTTAAAAAATCATTCATTGAACTGTTTTTGAATAAATCGATATTTATTGATTTCAGAGATTTCTATATATGGCAACCTAATCAATTTTTATTGAAAAACGAAGCAAATAGTTTAGCTGCATTATCTATGAAAGAGGAAGAAGATCCCGATGACTCAAAATGTGCTGTTTACAGTACAAATGATCGCACTGCTTGCATTGCGTTGGATTGTGAATATTTTAGCGATTGAATAATATGCTATCAGTGTTGTTTTAATAACTCATTATTTATTTTTGATCAAGTCATTGTCGTAGATTCTGTAGAATCGGGGATACGTCCTTTAGCGACCTCATCACGCATGACATTTACATGACAACATGGTGTCAAAAAGTGTTTAATTGAAAAGTAACAAAATGACTATATATTCATTTGACCAATTCATAGATTGCAAGTACTTCCAAATGATTCAAAAACTCATTGCGCTATAATTTATTAATTAAATTATTAAAAAATATAAACAATTTATCAAAATGATTGTGTTATTAGGTGCATGAAACTCTGAGCTGCGATTTGGATGGTTTTTTGCTCATAAAAATATTTTGGGAATTGATTTTATATACATACATATGAAGATTTTTTCATAACTTACCAAAATGAAGAGTTTCTTGGCGCCATTTTGAAGAACAAATAGAGTTTCCCGCCAAATGGACGACGCTAAAGAGGTGATTTCAATTCCCAAATCTTTAACAGCGCTCTAAATTATCGTCTGTCAAAAAGAAACAACCGAAAAACGAGTTTTCACATGTTTATATGCCAACACTTTTATTGGGTCAGTAATCATCATTTTATTGACCACCTTGACCAGATCTTTCGATTGGTGTATGGTTTACTAGATAACCTTTGACTTTTGACTTCCACCTCAGCCCAGGGATGACCTTAGAAATAAAACTGCTTCTGTTTTTATGAACCTCCTTTCAATGACAATTCGATTGGTGCGTGGTTTGACAATGCAATAGTTTTGCAGACCAGCAAAGGGGCGTGTTCGAAAAACTCCCCATTGGAGCGAGTGTCAAATAAGAAACTTGAATGCATTCATAGCCAAAACAGATTGAAATTATAGTTTTAAGAGCTGAAAAACGAAAAAAGAAGGAGGTGACTAATAATGTGGTACATTCTGTAAATCTTGATTGCTCTACATGTACACTGTATAAGCACGTTTGTCTATCACAAATAAAGTGCATCCTATTTGATGTACCGATAGCTGCTATTGTTATAAGTTACATTTTGGTTCATTTTAACCCATTCCCTACCATGCACTCTGTGAGAGTGCAACTCTAAAAAATGATGTGACATGGCCATCTCACGGAATTTTTACCAGCAATTTTACCTGATTAAGTTGAATATACTATCCAATAATAAAACAAGAAAAACAAACATTTGTTTTAGTTTGCTTTGGAAGGGCGCGCATTCAAAGTATTCATTTTTTCAAAATGGCGACTACTTCAGGCAACCGAAAACGGTGAGTATGGCTACCATATTAATATGACTTAATTTAGATTCAATATATCATAGAATAATGCTTACATACAATATGAAAATACGTTTTTTTAGTTGTATTGCTATTTACATTATGTCATTGGTAATCGCGAAAATACATTTGCACTCTCACAGAGTGCATGGGATCGAGAGGGTAGGTGTACATATTTCCGGTTTTTAAGAAGAAAATTGATGTCAAGGCTATAAAGATGGTATTCATGAGTTTCTAAAATGATTTATTTATCTAATATAGTTCAAGCCTACTAAACATTTTTATCTAATTGAATATCTGCTGTTCCAGTTGTAGATGTACTGAATCGGAATACTTCGTAATGCGACGTTATATTATATAAACGTCGGAAAGTTGTTTGAATTCTAAAATAGGCTCATTGATGTGAGCTATCATTATCATTTGAGGATAATGAATATATCCTAAAACTAAACATGAACAAAAACTTTGCTTTGCGGGTTCGACCCTTGCACTACCGGTCCGTTCGCAGAGAGTATTCTAGACAACTCGGCTACTGACGCTTTGCGGCTCGTGCTATCGTGCGAAACTAATATTGCAATTGCCCTATTGTCAGTAATATACATATCCGTGTTTTTTTTCAGGAACTACAATGCTGAAGAGGTCGCTGCGATAATTGCAGACTTCGAAGATGATTTAGAAAGTGGCTGTATCTTCATTCAACCTCCTGAAAATGACCAGAGCGATGGAGACAGTGCAGACGAGAAAACTTTTTGTGTTGATAATTTACCTGCCTCCCAGCTTCGAGCCCCAGCATCAGCATCGATTCATTTGCAAAACGGCGAAACCGTTAGATTAGGAGATGAAGATGATGACGGAAATTGTGAACTGAATTCGAAACCAAGAGAGGACAATATTAGTCATTTGTCGTCCGATCTAAAATGGCGCAAAAATAAGAAAATGCGAAAGAAGGACTTATCTGAGAATCCATTGGCGGATAATATGACCAATTTGAATTTGTCCGATATGTCAGCAACAAGTTTGTTTGAATTATTTTTTGATGACGAGGTGATTGACTATTTGGTAGAACAAACTATTCTATATGCCAAGCGTGACAAGATGAATCATACATAATTTTAGTGCAACATCCTCTGAAATGAAACTTTTTTTGGCAATTCTGATCATCTCCGGCTACTGCCAGGTACCAAGAATGACAATGTATTGGGAGACAAGTTCGGATTGTAATAACGAAGCCATATCATCATCTATGTCACGCAATCGCTTTCAAGAGCTTCTCCGTTTTCTACATCTGGCTGATAATCAGAATCTCCAAAATGGAGATAAGTTTGCAAAATTACGATATTTCTTTACTCTTATGAATGAAAGATGTATGTATTATTTTCCAAAGGAGCGATGTTTATCAGTAGATGAATCTATGGTGCCATATTTTGGCAGACATTCTACAGATTGTTTCATAAAAAATGGATCACCCTTAAACATCGCCTTAACTTCAACTTTGTCTAACTCCGCCAAACTTGAACGAATTTCTCTGAAATTTGGAAGATATGTCAGTTGTGCTTACTAATATCATTGTTGGAAATTTCAAGCATGAATATTGAGTTGTTTTCATGTTACAGATAAAAAAGCAGTAGATAATTTGATCTTCATTTAGCAATGTTACACAAAATCATACCTCACTCTTATAAAATTACATTTGTTTCCTTTGTTATGTAATATGTTGTTCTACAAGCCAAAAGCTATCAAGCAAAACAAAAATAAAGAAAATCGGTCAATCAGAGCCAGTACAGCACCATTATTCATCAACAATAATGTAACTGCTACATGTGATTAACTGGACTTCATGTTCCATATCTTCCTGACTTCGTTGCGGTGGTGTTGGCAGCACTCCTGATTGCTTTCAGCTAGAAATCTATCTCTTACCGGTTGAAAACAATACAAAGCACAAATGAACAATAACGAGATCGCATTCACAAAAGGCAAAATGTCAGCTGGCATTTGGACCAATGGCCGCTCTGAACTTCACATACAGCAAGGAACCATGAATTCTGAACGCTATGTGAATGTTTTACGAATGAACATTTGCCAAATGACAGATCAACTTGGTGATCCATCGACTTGGTTATTTATGGATGATAATGCTACGTGTCACAGGAGTAGTAGAGTCAACTTATGCAAGTCTCAATTAGGGCTTAGGACATTATCTTGGCCAGCTCGTTCTCCTGATCTGAATCCCATAGAAAATGTATGGAGTATTCTAAAACGCAACGTTCGCCGTTCACTGCTACCTACAGATGGCGTATCACAACTTACGTCACTGTTACAAAGAGAGTGGAGAAAGTTAGATCAGTCAAAAATCAACGATATCATCCAATCAATGCCTAGACGAATTGGTAATGTCATTGACAATAAGGGTAGGGCCACAAAATATTAGCTTCTTAAGAACTGTTACTGTATCATAGCTTATCAGATTATATAAGGACATTTAAATATATTAGGGACATGAAATAATATGAAAAATGCTTTCTGTATCATACTTATGTTTTATTTAGTCAAATTTTAGGATGATCCACTTTTTATGAAACGGACTGTAGTAAGCAAAGAATCCAATGCAAACCGATACGCGTTGGATATAAGATCTGGGTCATGGCCTCTCCACTCGGCTATGTGATTCAGTTTGAGCCTTATCAAGGCGCCAAGAACAAAGATCCGATTAGAAGTACGAGCGTGTCATGGGGTCTACGAGAAAGTGTTGTTCTTGACCTAATTTCTGAATTGCCTGATAAGATACCGTTTACAATTTTCTTTGACAATTTATTCACGTCGATTCGTCTCTTGAGGCACCTTATTGGTCTAGGATATGGAGCAGCGGGCACGATTCGCTCAAACCGTCTCGGAAAGTGTCCAGTAGATGTTAAACAAATTGACAAGAAGGAGCGCGGAGATTTTGAACAATTCGTGGATTCCAACGAAGAAGTTGCCGTAGTCTGTTGGAAAGACCGGAAAACCGTCCTGATGGCGTCTAACTGCTTTGATGCATTTCCTGTTTCACAAACAACGAGATGGAGTCGTGAAAATAAGACTCGTATCACAATTGACTTGCCAAACATTGTCCATCAATACAACAGAGCAATGGGAGGTGTTGAACGAGCGGATCAGAATATTGCTCGTCATCGGATATCAATTCGGATGAAGAAATGGTGGTGGTCTTTATTCGCCTGGAATATTGACATGATAATTCAAAATTGTTGGTTGCTACATAGATTTCATAATTCATCATCGCCAGATTCTCTTTCTTTCCGCTGAGAGATTGTCTCTGTACTTATGACAAAATATTGCCCACAGCGGTCATTTGGAAGGCCCATTCGGCCCTTGTCTTCCAGAAATCAAAATGCTCTCGCAGACATTAGTCATGATGGAATGCATCATTACCCTGGTGATTCAGAGAGACAATTGCGGTGCAAAGTCTGCAAGAGAAATACGAAGAAGATCTGCAAAAAATGTGGGATTGGACTTCATCTTCAGTGTTTCGAATTTTTCCATAGTGGTTGAAATATCTTTTTCGCAATCGGATATCTGCAAAACTCTTAGCTTCATGTTTGTTAAGAAATAAATAGACACATTTGAAGCATCTGGAAAGGATATTTTATATGATTCCTTTAATTTAGTAATTGACTAAGCGAAATTAATAATACTACAATGTACGTATAATACTTTTAGTAAAAATAAAGACACACAAATACTTAAACACATAAGCCAAAATCAGATGAAAAGTACACGTATGCAAGAACTATTTTCCCCGAACTATAGTTCAAGAATATAGTTTTCAAGAACTATAGTTCCCGAGTGCAAGAACTATTTTTCGATTTCTGCAAAATTTTTTCTGATTTGGTGGAAAATAAAATCATACCCTTTCTTAGAGTGTCTTACATCATCAGACACCCAAATATCATCATCTGAAAAAAAGTTAGGATTTAATGGGTTAAGCGGATAAAACGAAGGCACTGAAGATATATAGCCTATTTTGAAAAGTGAGGTCAATAAGACAAGAGTTGAAGTCAATATTCAACCGAATCTTTTAGCCAGAATTCCAGAGAAATGCTGTCTGCTAATCGTCTATTGATTGTTGTTTCTGGTCGTAGACGCATTCGGTCATATCCCGGTATTTGTTTCATCTTCTTGCGAACCATGTTGATAAGCAATCATATGAGGCGAGTCAGAGAATATAATTGATCACATTTCTAATATCAGACATGACACAAATCGGCCCGGGTACTAGATAGTCCAGGACCGGGCTCGCTTCCATCTCCATCTCATGAGTAGCAATGTTGCACGAACATCCCTATTTATAAAGAGTGAAAGCTCTTCACATCGGTTAACTAGAACATTTAGACAGAATGATAATGCCTTTGGTCCGCACTGCAGACAAAGCCTTCGACATCTGATGTTAATCGTCTTTCCACCAATAAACTCCTTTAACTCCGTTTGTGTTTTCCAGCTGCATCGAGGAGAACCAGTTTTGGGAAGATACGTAGTTCTTGCATGGCCTGGAACCAACATGCGCCTTGAAATTTGCGAAATTCAAGTTTTGAGATTTGATCCGTTGCCACGTAAGTGTTAGTCGTTTTATCTCAACAATCAGAATCATTAAAGAACATGTTTATTTCCTGATATTGTCATGCGTACAGTGTAAATCGCTCAATACCAATCACTTACGAAGGATGCATACCAAAATATTTTTTTGGTATATTTCTGTATGATCTTGGTATATATTTGTATGCTTTTCGCATGTTATTTCAAGTGTGGTATGCTTTACATACTAAAGCCATACCAGCACAATGTTAAAAGAAAGCATCAATCATGTTCAAAGTATGTTGATTTAAGGCCTCTTGTCAATAAAGATCACACTAATGCTACTACTGCTTTGTAAGTAGTGAGATAATGACATTTTATAGTCAAACTAACAATACTGAATTCGATTTTAGTACATGTAAGTCCGAGGCATTTCATAAATAATCAATAAGTATTTGACCATCAACAATTATGCATTATGTAATTTTGGAACTAGACATATTATCAATCCAAAATAAAGACACATTATAATTCATGAACGCAAAAATAGTTATGTTTGAAATATATAAGTCAACATGGTTGCTGAAAAGTTATCGTCTTATTGAAATGATGTTTATCAACATAGTTCAAGGAAATGAGCTAATTATGAGTCTTGTGAATGTTATAAGACAAGTTGCAAAGATGACATGCGGCTTTAATTCCACAACAAATCTAATCTAGTTAGATACCACACTTTCACAAGGAAATATTCACGGCTGGTATTACTGGAAAAAAGTTATTTGTAAGTAGTATGTAGTATAACATATTTTTTGCCATATGACATGAAGCTATTCATACGAAAGACATACGAAACACATACCAATTTGCATCGGGTCTCGTATATAAAACATACCAAGAATTCGTATTTCAACGTAAAACAGCCAATCACAGTTAGCATAGTTCGTATCGTTTACATACCAATCACATACGAAAGTAAATGGCCATTCGTATGAAAAACATACCAGATTTCTTTATATATACCAGAATCTCGTATCAAATGTTGGTTTCAAATTGTATGTAAACTTGGTATGTGTTTGTATGTAATTTTCGTATCCAGCGATTTACAGTGTACATGAAGCAAGAATCTTGCAAGAATTCATAGAAGTTGGCAAATGTGCAAGTGCTTAGAAGAAGCAAGTGCTACGGTGGATAAATGAAACTCAGAATTCGAAGAGAAATTGTCGAGAATGACTGCGATCAGCTGCTTAATAAAAAATGTGATCTCCAATGATTCCAGGCGACACGGCGGATATACGATGCACAGGTTTTTTTTATAAAGAGAAAGCGCCGACAACATCAAAAATAGAATTAATCAAATTTCAGATGACAGAGAATTACGGCTCCTCATGAAGGTTAAAATAGGAAGTTAGAAGTTCTGATGCTAGCTTTGGCTACAAATGCCATAGACAAGCAAAGTACCCTAAAACGCGCAAATCATTCTCTCTGTCCTTGATAATTGCGCCTACAGTTTCACATACTGAATTAGACCTAGCTCGTTGCTCCTAGGTTATTCTACACTGTCACTCATAAAGTGCTATTTAAGTACCAATTTGAGTGGTGAATGAAAGAGTACCGAACTTAGATTCACAGAAGTCCTAATATCAGGGTTGGCCGGTAAAAACATGGTAGAAACCATTAGCTTTTGTCACCATTTTTCGGCTAAAACTGGCTAAAACTATTTTTCCAGCATTACTACTTAAGTTTTTTGGGTACATACAATATAATGGATCATCGTCACTCCTTACTTTATTGATGAACGTTAGTCGCAATAAGTTCACTTTACCTTTTCATCATTCGACAAACATTTAGGCCTGTATTTTCGCAATTCAAACCTATCAATATCGCATTTCAATCAAGAATATGTTCCAAGTATAAGTGTAAGAATATGAATTATTATAAAAAATATTTTTATAAAGCTGTTGTACATTATTCTTCTAAGTGTACACGCATTTTGTTGCTTTACGAATTTCATTCATTGCAAGATGCAACAGACGTCCATGCTGGAAGGAAATCACTTGGATCTATATAAAAGATCAAAAACAGGCATTCCATGAAGATAGAAGGGTAGGAAAATGTAGAAATCTGGCCTCGGATTTCTACGATTAACCTCCCTGCTGATCTCATACATGTAGAATAGATTGTCTTTTAAATCTGTGGCAAATGTCCCATACCCATTGTGATTACACGAATATTACTATGAAATTTATCCTGCACTCCCTGAAGGACTAGATTAAAAATTTTTCCCTTCATCAATTTTCATGTCAGGGTAATTTACCCTCACATATTTAGAGGATCAGGTTATGTTAAATGAATTTAAAACCGAAAGTAAAATTTTGATTTGAGCTCAAAATATGGAAATTTCAAGAACTTTAAAAAACCTGTGTATCAGAATAATGTCAAAATTGTTTGTCGCTCTCAGATTCTATCAACAAGATCAATTTTACAGCTTACTGGACATGTTCTTTTGTTGAAAGTATAACTGAAGCTGTTCAGACATACATTATACCTCACTGTATCAAGATTGCTGGTGCGAACTATGTTATTTAATCATTATTTGTTCTTGCAAATCATGATTTTCTGCTACAGTCACAAGCATCAGTACATTTAGTATATTTCTAGGAAAACTAAAAATGCATTCTAAGTGACTGTTGCACATTGCTTGATTTGGGAGGTGAGATTTTCCGATGCAGACTTTTTGATAGAGTGTTTTCTGTGCGTTGATGAGACCTGGGTTCGAATTTAGATCTGATGAAACCTAAGCTACTATTAAAATACACTCTACATTCTTGCTGAGCACTCAACACAGAAGAACGACAAAGGGATTATTGAAGCTCGTCCACATGAAGAAAGTGGTTTGCTTAATTCAGTTCTATGTATAACCCAATTATATTCATATATATTTTTTCATTTTTTCATTCACTTGATGATAATTCTGCGAGTATCTAACAAATTCTGTTACATGAACCAAAGAGCCAAAATGGTGCTGAAGCCTACATTTGCTCTTAAATCACAAGAAAAGGGCAGAGCAATCGTAAAGAAAGACAACATCGCTTGTCGTTCGTTATAAAAACATATCATGTGATTCCATCACAGAATTAATGTCATGTTTTGGAAGATAAGAGTTGCAAACTGCAAACCCGCATGCACCGTAACACTTAAACCCCAACTTGCTGTCGATCATTTCGTGTAGAAATAGACAGATTTTTCGGAATTTTAGTTTTAGCCGGTTTTTACCAGTATTTACCTGTTTTTACCAGGTTTTTACCACTTAGTGGCAAAAACCAGTTTTAGCCGGCAAAAAAGCCAACCCTGACTAAAATGCTTACTAAGTACTAATATGATGAAATGCCAATATAGCAGTGAATCACTTAAAGAGAAGGGCATACAAGTGTAGGATAATAGCACGGAGCACTGATCCGGGGTACGTCACTGCATTGCCATGGCATCACTTATTACATTTCACATGGCCGTCTCTTTGTCACTGGTCGTGTTGGCCTGCTCGATGTGCTTTACTTCCGCTGTCAGCATGTAGTGGACATGCTACTCCTATGTACCTCATTTAATGAGTTCGAATTTAGTACTGCACCTTCGAACCCAGAGAGTTCTAAAATGAGTGCTAATATTTTCGAAATCTGAGACTACTAGAATGGTCGACTAATTTCTTAGACGTAGTTAGTACTGAGGCTCAGCACTCTTTCCAGAACTCATTTGGGACTTTGTGAAAAACAGTGTAGATTATTTGAGATGGTTTTATGACTTCCATCAAATGACAAACATCATCGATGCGAAGCCAACCTTTCGTCTTATAAAGAATAAACCTAATCTCAACAGAGACATTCTAGTCAGCCTACCAAAATTAGTGCATCACAAAAATGTACAAATATCATTATCTTTAGTTATTGAGCAAGTCAAACGCGAGATAATTCGTAGTTGCATAAATAATGCAGTATTGCGTTATTCGACGCTCCGTAGCATGCAAGACGACTGGAAGTAATGCTTAAGAATTGTCGCTTTGTTAGTAGAGGTTGCTACTCCTATGCAATTAATTTAATGAGCACTGAAATGAGTGCGAATGAAGTACAGTGTACTCTGCTTTCCAACCCAAAGAGTTCTAAAATTAGTGCTAATATTTTTACACTCAAAGAGTGCTAGAATTTGTACTCATTTATTAGTGGTAATCAACACTCAGGCTCTGTATTAGCTAGGAGTCTGAATTTTTTTGACAATTAGTTTAGTCGTATGACTCATCATCAGTGCAAATTTGATTACAATTGGTCCACTTGAAGGTCAAATTTGAGGGTCATTGTGAAAAGTACTTTTTCAAAAAATGAATTTTCCCGTTTTTCTAACTTCTACATCTCCATCAGAATATATTATCTCATGAAATGTGTCAGCTAGGAGTCTGAATTTTTTTGACAATTAGTTTAGTCGCATGAGACAGCATTGGTTGAAGTTTGTATCAAATTGACCCACTTGCCAGGTGTCACCAGTTTAGGAGCTCAGTCATACTTTGTCCTTCCAGTCATATCAACGCTGCGTTGTCACCTACACGTGACAGTCTATTGTATTCGTCAACAACTATTGTGAATCGATCTTTCAGCAACTCGATCAGCAACTCAGCATCTTCGATCAAACTAACAACTCAACCAAAATACAATCCAACATTGAATTTTTCACGTCTAAATCAGTTGTGTTTATAGGTAACTTTCAGAATGATTTGATCATTGGAACATTGATTTGTTGATATTGATTCCTATTATTTAAATTCAAATTTTGAATTGCTATTTTTAGAACGAAGACTGTCAATTCAACAAAAGTGAATGCCACCATTGAATTTCTCATGTCCTAATTGTGCAGATAGCTTACTTTCAGAATGATGTGATCATGGGAACATCGATTTGTTGATATTGATTCCTATTATCTGAATTCAAATTTTGAATTGCCATTTTTAGAACGAAGACTGTCAATTCAACAAAAATGAATGCCACCATTGAATTTCTCATGTCCTAATTGTGCAGTTAGGTTGCTTTCAGAATGATGTGATCATTGGAACATTGATTTGTTGATATTGATTCCTATTATCTAAATTCAAATTTTGAATTGCTATTTTTAGAACGAAGACTATCAATTCAACAAAAGTGAATGTCACCATTGAATTTCTCATGTCCTAATTGTGTGGATAGGTAACTTTCGGAATGATTTGATCATTGGAAGATTGATTTCTTAAGGGGGGCTGTTTTAGCCTCCCCCCCCCGGGTTTTCGACGCTCAAAATAGCCCGGGTAAGATAGGGTTAACTCTTCCTACTAATCATTTGAGACGACATGTATATGAATAACAGTGTCTAAGAGAAAAGTCATATTTTGCATGCTATAATGAAATGGCACACACCCCAATACTCTCAAACAATAGTCGTCATTGAATGTGCAGAGAGAGCTCTGGACATCAGTCAATGGAGTGCGTGTTATAATATCACACATCGCTGTGACAGTACCATTTATTGATGAGTCCTCCGAAGAGACTGAGTGAACCCATGTTCCCGTGCGCATGCCAACTTCCATACGAAGAATCTGACGAACCAACATAAACAAGAGAAATTGTGCAGAATGATCTAAATTCTTCGAATCTGAAGGAATCGTGGCGATCGAAGCATTTAAATGGAATTTACAGGAATCTGCAAGCGACGCCACGACCTTGTCTTATCTCCTTTTTGTCCACTTACTAAATTCCTGCATGTGGCATCGTTTTGAATTAGTCTTCACTTGTCACAGTTTTGTGTAGTCTACACTACACAGTCCGATAGCTACCGACGTTTTCTTCCTCAATTCGCGCACCATTGTTTTTAGTCCATGGAATGTCAATTCTTGTCCCTGTCGTCAGTCAAAATTTTGTTGACATCGTGCACATTTTTATATTTCAACAATGATGTATCTCGTCAATAAAAGTCAGTCTATAGGAGTATGAATCAAACCTGCAATCAAGTATGGAACACACAAGTTACATATATCTCATAATTGTATAATTTACAGGGAGTGCATCCTGTTCCGGACTTCTGTCAACAAAATGTTGACGACCGAAATATGCTTTACTCCATGAAATATATCACATAAAAGCACTTAGCATCACAATTCCACTTTTGAATTTCTTGTAGTCTACAGTAGCACACATTCATGGCACTTAGGGAACAGAGACATGAGGCAATTAATTTTTGAAGTTTCTCAATGTACGCGCGGGTTACTCATGGGCGAATAGAATTCGATAGAATCACAAGTGCTTCATAATTGTGATTATGTGAATCATGCCTTGCTCTTGCTTTTGATGTTGTGACCGATTTGTGCGTTCCTTTGTTTGGAAGCGGACGAAATGTCTGTACAGACAATTTCTCTACTCTCTTTCAAAAGAATTTAACTTTAGTTGGCACCATTCGAAGGCATAGAAAGGATTCTCCGGCAGAGGAAGTCTTGCTTAGAGAGTCATTATATCCTTGATCATTGTATCCAAATTGTGTTAGTTTGCTATCAAGCAAAGAGAAACAAACAAGTTACCGTATTCTTATCAGCTCCTCGGATACATACTCCGACGTTGCGAATGATAAAATGAAAAAGCAATCTCTCATATCCGACTACAATCGCTTGAAAGGTGGTGTTGTCATGTTTGACGAAAATCTCAAGGAAAAGCAAATCGATGGCCTCTTCTTTTTTTTTAACATCTCATCGATGTGGCAAGCAATAATGCACGTATTATTATGAAGAAAAACGGATATAGACGGAACAAAAAGCAATTTTTGAAGAATCTTTTTGTCCCTCACTGAGAACCTTGTCAAAAGTCGTCTTCAACAGCCGAAAGTCAAGAAAAGTGTTCGAAATGCTGCTCTTGCGACTAAATTCATAGATGAAAGCATCCTAATGTCATCAAGTGTCCATCATTCACATGGAAGTGAACGACGATGCTACGTCTGCGGCAAAATGACCCGCTCAACTTGTGAGCAGTGATCTCAGCATATGTGCCCGCTTCACCTGTTCTTTGCAAATCAACATCATGCAGAGGTTTCGTTCTTGTTTTAAGTGTTGCTGTTTGGAATGTCTGCTTTTTAATCTATGATTTGAATTGCAACTACGAATGCCAGTACTAATTAATTAATCATTAATGTTTTGAATTCAAGGATCAATTAGATCTAGTAGACATACCGCACGTAATAAAGACACTGTTTCAATTATTTACAATAATACATTCTTCATAAATAATGTTTTTAACTGTGCCGTTGATTTGATAGTTAATAATATGATGTCATGTTGACAGAAGTCAGTAAACGTGTGTTGTTTCAGACGTGCTGATGAAATTTAAGTTATGGTTCCAGTCGTGTTGCAAGTTAGAGAGCGTCGAATAATGTGAACTGTGTAAGGCGATATCGGGTCATTTTCATTCATGTCTCTTACTAAGACCGCTGTTCTCTCAAATGACAATGTCTCCAATGAGCATGCGATGATTTTCTGGGCCGTCGATTTCAAGGCATGCATGTGAAAATTAACTAATCACAGAATATTCCAAAGGAAGATCTAAAGACAAAAACGCTTTCCCTATTCAGGCATGCCTCCCTCAACCATCAATCACAGGCGCAGCTCTGTGACGAAGGTTGTGCGCTGATATTGCTGTTCAGCAGTTATTCTTACACGGATATTTAACTGCTTATATTCAGTGGTTGAGCAATAAATTTTATATCAGTTTGATCGTATTGGTGTGGTCATTAACGGAGAGCATCTGATTTACGTCGTTTATGTGGCGTTCGTTTGGAATTCGATTTTCTTTCATCTGATGGTGTTTGGTTGATGATTGCCACTCATTGTCGTGAATTTCTTGGTGCTTCATTTCTTGATTTCCCCAGTGTCCGTTGCAGGTCTATTTATAGCTACTGCATTTCCGATATCTGTGCAGTCTCTGCTCTTCATATCATATTCGGCATAATACATTCGTCACTGGCTATCATTCATCGTGTGCTCTGCATAATGGTTCAATATATTTCATTCTCATAGTGATTCTCATAGTGATTCCAATCGATCAATCTATTGTAATCTCTGGTATTGTCAGTGAAAAAAGCCATCCGTCAGCTGATAATTTGGTGACAACGTACTGTAGATTGCACATTGCTCATCACCTTTCTCGAACTCGGAATTTCACACAATCACCCGACGTGACTGAATTTATTGACGATGATTGGTATATGAATGTAGAAATTGTCGAAGTTATTCAATTGTTGATTGAAGTACCAACAAACCAATTTTCTTGGAACCCAACGATGCCGTTTATATTGTACAAATATTTAGCTCAAGTGATTGCTCAGCCCTAAACTGACATTTTTCAATCAGTTTTTGATAATCGGACTTATCCGACTGCATGGAAGAATCTTACAATAACACCGATTCCCAAAAGCAAAAAAAAGACGTCGCTAATCTGAGACCAATCTCACAATCCCTTTTACCATGAAAGATCTTTGAAAAGTTACTACTTGCCGAAACTAAGACACATTTCACCCGCCTTTTTGATACTAACCAGAAGTCAGAAACGTTTATTTTTCAAAAATGAAGACACGTTGATTATCATGATGATTACAAATTATGGATGAATACAGATTATGATGCACATGACAATTTGTGATGATATCTATTTACAATTTCGAGATGAGACAATGAAATGATAGCTGAGCTGAAATAAAATATGAGTCACGCTGGAAGGAGAGGACCTGCAAATGTAATTCACCATTTGATGCATCAATTTCTAATAATGGTCAGGAGATATTAGTTGAATAACATAAACGGCATGATGAAGTTAGTGTTATATTTAAGTATCAAGATTGGTAAATTCCTTTCCTATTCGATTTGCAAAGTATAATCACAATTATTTATTGAACATGAGGTCCGGAGCAGAAAAAGGTCTTGTTTATCATCATTACATATTTTAAAATAAATAAATGACTATCAAAGTTAAACTTACCTGTAATTCAGAGGAAAATCACGCGTTTTTAATCTTGCAAAATTGTACATTGCTCCGGACCGCCTCGTTCAGCACGAAAATGATTTAGACTGATCGTCGATAATCTTTCTCAATACGATGCATGTAAATATTAATCACCTAACAAGTACCCTTCCGATTTCTTTATTGCTCTGATGTCATTGGCCATCCTGATGTATTTCGTTAACTTCAATAGATTACCTACATTTAGCTTCTGCATCATGTCATAGAAATCGTATTTAGAGGCATCAATACCGAATGGTATGAAACGTGTTCTGATATCATTGTATAAAGTGCATTCACAAAAGAAATGAAATATTGTTTCCACCTTTTGTTCAGCGCATAAATTGCAGATTCGATCTTCATAAGCAAATCTTTTTTTTTTAACTGCCTATTCTTACCATTAAATCATGGTTTCCACATCTAAATTTTAGCAAAGTTATGACATCTTTCTGATTGAAATTGAAAGTTAAGCAGTTCTTCAGCTGACAATCAAATTGTGTTAATTCTAAATAGTCCATGCCGGTTTGACTCTTCTTAGCACTGTCCAACTATTCATTTCTTAAGTGCTCTATTAATCGCGTTTTGACAATGGACTTGCATTTTCTCTCACTTATCTGTAAATGTTTTTGATTTTTCCAAAGATATAATAAATTCAACTGTTTCAGGAGTTTTTATATACGCCAACACCAGGTATAGGAATATTTCATTTCAACTAAGTTTAAAAAAAACTTAAAAAAAAAAAAAGTTTATAATAAAAAACTATTATTATCCAATAATTGATTGCTGCTTTGTAAAAGTGATATTCAAATGGCAGCAGACCAAATTCGCCATTCAGGCAATAGTTTGCTGTCGTGTTATTCAAATTATAGAAACGTTTGTAAAATTGTGCTTGAATTTTATTGAGATCAGATAGTTTGTTGTGAAAACAAAATTCCCCACCGTATTTCATTTTCGATAAAGTTAGCATGTCGAACGTATTCTTCACGACTAATCCATTCACATGTCCAAATTCTCTTAATTTTTTTGCTGTCAGATAGGCAAATTTGTTACCCTTTTTACACAAGTATTCAAGGTGCTTTTTAGTGTTATGTGAGAGCCATAGACTCAGATATTTATATTCCTTTACTATTTCAATTCGTCTCCTCGACGTTGAAGTCAATGTCAAGATAATCATGATCATATTTATCATTTTGAATCATTACTTTTGTTTTTTCATAATTAATTTTCAGTCCATTTTTCCGACAAAAGAAGTGAACAATTTTGATTTGATCAATTAATCCAGTTTTATCGTTACTCATTAGCACAATGTCATTGGCGTATATTAAACAAGGAATTTTGATATGACCGATATTAGCTGCATTGATTTCATTTATCTTAGAATGAATTTCGTTTATTAAACTATTCATAAATAATGAGAATAAAGTCGGCGACAAACTGTCTCCTTGAGGCACACCATTTTGCAATGTAAATATATCAGTTTCATTTCCATTATATAGTATTCTATATTTCTTATCAATTATTAGTTTGGTCATTAGACGGAGAAAATTGCTGTTTGGTAAAACAGATTGTAACGTCTTAATAACTAAAGTTTTTGGAACCGAGTCAAATGCCTTTGATAAAGAATGAAGCATAGATAGAGAGGCTGTTTGTAATTCTTATATATTTGGCTAATTTCTTTAACGATAAAGATTCCATCAACAGTGGAATTACCCTTTCGAAATCCCATCTGGCATTCGTGAATTATTTTATGATGATATAACAATTCATTCAATCATTCATTCAAAATTTTCTTTAATATTTTTTCGACACTTGAACTCAAATTTATATGCCTGTAACTGGTTGCATCATTTTTATTTCCAGATTTATAGATAGGAGTAATCCAACTTGTGGAGAATGGTATTTCGTCATTTTCAGTCATAATTTTGTTGAACAGATTTTGTAAAATGTGTATTGAATTGTCATTTATTTTAAACATTTCGTATACCAATTTATCTGGACCACTTGATTTACCGCTTTTCATAAAATTTTATAGTTTGCTTTATTTCATTTTTTGTGATCATGGTATCTAAATGTTCATCGCAGTTTATTTCTTTAATTTCAATCTGATTATCAGTAGTCATTTTATAGGAATGATAACGGTCTACATTTAAAATTTGATTAAGGAAATCTTGAGCGGATAGATTGCTTGTTATTACAGGTTTCTTATTTTTGTTAATTAGCTTCCAATAGCTTTTTTGATCATTGGTCTCTTTAGCAATGATAAGTTTATCTATATTATCACTTTTTATCTTTCTTTTTTCTTTTCTAATTTCTGTTTTTAGTTGTCTCTTGGAAACTAGTAAATTTTCCAAATTGTTATCAGATTGATTCTGCTTGAAAATAGTAACATTTTTCCTATGTAAATTTCTAAGTTTTGTTACTTTTCCTGAGTATTTCGATTTCTTAATTCTATTTACAGGAATAGTAGATTCATCTTTTATTTGTAAAAGCTCTGTATATATGTCATTACAATTCATCAATTGAGTGTCAATTTTATTCGATAGAGCCTCACAATTTCTTTGGAATATAGTATCATCAAAGCTTGCATTATTTCCGTGGGTCCATTTATAGGGAAATATTTTAGTGTTGGAAAGGAATTTGCTTCGGTTCCTTATTTTCCTTTTGGACATTATTTGTTGTTAATTTTAGAGTTATTTCTATCGGTGAGTGGTCAGTATATAAGACAGGGTGACTGATTTTAAACTTATCCAATAATGTCAAAATTGATTCCGATAATATGAAATAATCTATCATAGATTTTTTTACTGTAATATCTTGAACACAATGAAAAGTGCACATACCCTTGGATTCCTCTATCTCAAATCTACCATTTGCTATGATCAATTTAGTTTCATTGCAAAATGTTAGAATATCACGACCATAATTATTTAATGTTGTATCAGCAGATACTCTTTTTGGAAAACCGAAGTGTAGGTTGTCATTTTCTAGTCCAATTCGTCAATTCAAATCTCCGATAAGGATTATATTTTCCATATTGTATTGGAGGATATAATTCGTAATGATTTGAAAAAACTGTTTATCTTTATATCTTGATTCTTTGTTACCTCTGTAGCAGATAATTAGGTAAATATCTTAAAAAAACGAAATTTAGTACTTGATATCTTTTCGATCATGACTGTGCCTTTATAATTCACAATATTTTCAAATTTGAGATTGGTTAAACTATCTTTGAAGAATATTGATATTCCTTTTATGTTTCTACCAAGTTTGCATTCTTTTTTTCCTATTGAGTGGTGACTTTCATAATTTTTGATATTGGGAAAGTTATCAATATCTTTCAAATGAGTTTCACAGAAGCAAATTATATCAGCATTTTCCATATCATTCATCAAGTCAGAATTTAAAATTTTATCATCATTGAGTCCGTTTATGTTGACATACTTAATATTCAAATATTCAGTGAGTTCGTCTTCATCCTCTCCTTCCATTGGCGTGCTAAACGAAAGGTCTTATAGGTGATCGCTGTCGTGTTTCAGTTCGGTGATGTAGTATGCGTGTTGGTGTGTAGTGTTGTATGTGTGTGTTGTTGCTCCCGGTCCTCGTTACTCTGAATCGTTCTTCTTCCTCTGCTATTCTTTGTCTTTCGTTGTTGTATCTGTCAACTTCTCTCCGGTTGTCGTATTGTTCATGTTGATCTTCGTATCTTCCATGACGCCCATCGTCGTATCTTCTTCTTCGCTCATCCTGTCCATATCGTTCGTTCCGGTTGTGGCTTCCGTTTCTGTCATAATATCCGCTATTATTTAAATTTCGTTTCTGTCTGTTCCAGCAGTCTCTGATCTGATGTCCCGGCTTCCTGCAGAAATAACATATCATTCTTCTGTCATTGTGATGATATCTTGGTTGCCATTGTAGATGCTGTTGTTGTTGTTGCTGTCGTTCTTGTTGCTGTTGTATTGTTCTTCTAAATTCGCTGTTTCTCTGTATTTCCGCTTCAATTTTTTTCATGTTTTCAGATATCTTTCTAATTTCTTTGAACATTTGTCTTCCATATAACACTTCTTTTAGTTCTTCATCATCTGTTTCACTCTCATTGTCACTGTCACTTTCACTTTCGTGGTGGATTTTCTTTGTTTCATTTTCATGTCTTCTCATTTTTGTATACATGCAGTGTACTTCTTTTATTTCTTGATGCTGCTTTTGTAATTCGGTTTCCAATCCATTGATCCTTGCTTGTAATTCCAATGCCTCTTGTTCTTTCTTTCGAATTTCGTTTTCATATGCATCGATGGATTTCAGTAAATCTTTTTTTGTTTTTTCGTAAAGTTTGATTTTTTGTTGATCTCCTGTTTCGTGTGTTTGTGTGTGACTGCTTCGTGTTCTGTTTTTTGTGTAGTGGTGTACGTTTTGTATGTCTGTAGGATGCAGTTTGATTATGCAGGTTTTGCAAATAAATTTTCTTTTACTATGGCGAAAGTACTTTACAATTTCATAGTCAGGAAGTTCAATGCATGAAACGTGAAAGATGAGATCACAACGGTCGCATTTTAAGTGAATATCGGTTTCTG
Organism: Prostheceraeus crozeri; assembly: GCA_907163375.1. Taxonomy (NCBI): domain Eukaryota; kingdom Metazoa; phylum Platyhelminthes; order Polycladida; family Euryleptidae; genus Prostheceraeus; species Prostheceraeus crozeri. The sequence goes on from CAJQUW010007538.1 coordinate 27,612, forward strand.
ATACTTGCCTGGTACAGTTTTTACACGTCCCGATATTTGCTGTGGGTAAACTGAGTTCAAATGCGCCGTCGTCCATGTTCCTGCATGATGAAATTGTGTCTGCATGAGCCATTTCTGTAATTTAGATGAAAATCACGCGTTCTTAATCTTGCAAAAATGTACGTTGCTCCGGACCTCCTCGTTCAGCACGAAAATGATTTAGTGAAACCAGCATGGATTTCGTGAAAAGTTCTCCACAACATCAGCTCTCATATCAATAATGAACCAGCTGTACATGATGATGTAAAATGTAATGGCTCCGTACTACTCACATTCGACCTTCATAAAGCCTTCGACATGTAAGATCACAGTGTCATCATCAATAAATTGTATAGTTCTGGCTTCCCCACCGGTTTACTATTGATTGCTAAAGATTTCTTATACAATCGTGAAGCCTGTGTGAAACTGAGAGACAATTATTCAAGGCACTTTTCTATAATTTCTGGGGTTCCACAAGGAACAGTTTTGGCACCGTACATCTTCGACGCATTTTTCGGGGACTCCTTGCATCTTCTGCCATCGGCCATTCAAACTAAATACGTAGACGGTTTGAATCCTATTACTCCAATATACACTAATGACTCTAAAGATATATCGCAAGCCATCAACAATGCAATTTCACGGGTGACTGATTGGTGTGTGATAGATGGCCTCACAATCAATCTGTCTAAATCAAGAGCAGTATTTGTTCTGAAAAGGCAAGCAGACATGTCGGCAGATGAGACAAGTGTTGAGATTCTGGGGTTGACGATTCAAAATGATCCAACATGGAATCTACATACTGTATAGAAAAACTTTCAAGGTCAGCCAACCAAAGATTTGCTCGGCGCAAATTATGGCCTCTACTATCAAACAAAGAACCAACTGTTTAACTGCTACATTCGATCAGTCTTAGAATATTCTTGCTCAGTCTTCATTCGATTGAATATAAAGTTAATCTCACGAAAATGTATCATCAACTTTCATGATATTTTAATATCATTAACCCTATGATATTTTGAAACTAGATATCATTAATCGCCATGTTGTTAGCATCATTAATTATTAATGTCATTATCCGATGATAGTAGTAAGATATCCTCCCATTTGCGCACAGTGCGGGCCTGCTATTTTGGCGGCGAAGGCGTGTGGTTGGTGCGACGGTCTGGGTCGGCCGTCTTGGTAGGGTCTGACCGCCAACTCGAATGGTAAATCTGAGTCCAGATTCGGATTTAGCGTGAAATTCTGCATCGGTATGGTGAGTTTCAAGTCCACATCTTTATTCGTTTAGATTTGAGACGCCATTTAAGATTTTGAAATTGGCGAAAAGGTGGACTTGAGATTTTTTCGCAAAATTGAAAATTCGTTTTTGGACTCTAGCGGGCAAACGAAGCATTGCATGAGAAAACAGGCGTTACAAGGTTCTCTACAATCAGATCGTCTTATGTTGAGGCCATTAGAAGAGACAACAAGGGTACATAATCCTACCCCACTACAGCGTAAATTTAGACAAGCCATACGTTATTACGATCATAGTATAGTATTGCAAACGGGAATGATTTCTTCCACTGAAGTGAAGATATTGAGCAATCAGTATGGGGACTACGTAGTCATTCCTGTGAATCCATACATTCGTCGCCAACTCGATATTATTGAAGAGTTTGCAACATTAAATATGGACATCCCTACTCCCCTTAGGAAGGAATGGAAGGCGAGAGACGACAATGATACTCCATATAGAAAGATATGGGATGGTAAAAAGCTTTCTTTACCAGTATCGCATTGGTGTTCATACTATAAAAAGGATGGAGATCAAGTAGCACCCATCAGATGTAAAGACCTCGCAGAAGGCACTTGCAATGTTGGTTTTACTGTCAGTGGAATATATTATGGCTATCACCAGAACAACAAATTAGCCTCTCTATCGATGTATGCTCAATCCATCCTATATATACCAAAGCAACCGGACGTTCATGACATTATTGATCAAATCTTCAACGAGAGCGGTACGAACCGCAAATCAGAGAAGAATGCTGCCGGTAAACGCAAGCCAAGGAAGGAGAATCCCTAGTCCCTACCTGCCTCTACGTTATGACATTTCGCTTATGTGCTTTGATTGTCGTAAACGTAGACTTATCAGACACATTTTACTTCTTCGCTGCCATCATGTTATTTGTGTATTTTATCGTGAACAGCATCGATGTACTTCATCATTTTGTAATATGTTATAGGACTCTTCATCAGATGAGTAAAAATATGTAATTTCCTGTTTTGTCATCTATCATCATTTTTGTGGATTGTGAGGGTGAACCTGTACAGGAGCTCAGTGCTATTGCTATGGACAATTCTGTACCTTCGTGTCAAAGTGGCCTAAGCGACAAAATCTGAATTTCGCAGGAGACGAAAAAAGCTTTCTAAAATTCAATTATCGAATGAAGGCATTCATTTTGTTGAACAGATTTGACTCTAGTGTTCGTACTTCTTAATAGATTACATCTGTATTGACAGTATGACCTTTCTCATGTACTATTATGGATTTAGGTTGATTTGACACGATTTTCTTTCATATGATGGCGGTTAGGTCAAAATGACACATTGTTTGTAAAACCAACATTTATCAAAAATCTGAATAACAGGTTGGTAATCACAGTATCCAAGACACAATGAAGCCTGCAATGTTGCAGCTGTCACTAAATGAAGTCCTAGTGCTCATCTTTTTCTGAGGTCGACCTCAAACCTTCATAATATGGGTGGCATGTAGCAGGGATGTAGGATCGCAAACTGAGGAGATCTGCTTTCTTCTTCTCCGAAATGGCGAGAGGCGTTGAGTAGCATTAAAAATAGAGTTACTGTTTGAGCCATCACGTACATATATTTATGAAAATATTTTGAACCTACTTGTTTTAAACTTGTTTCATCATCGAGGCTTACTCTTCCATGTTTATCATGCACATTGTAGTTGTAAAACATCAAATTCGGGTCTTCAATTTCAATAGAGTAATTTCTGATGCACGAAAACTTGAATTCTCCAACTCTGAGCAATTTCAATATTTCCTCTGATACTGTATCCCATTTGTAGAAGCTACTTTGACTGATTGGAAATACATCGAGGAAATGCGGAGAGGATTTGGCTATTCTAGTGAGATTGAACCAATCATTTGGTACGATCACATCCATTCTCTTTATCGCTTTCTCAATAATGGCATGAACGGAATCACATTCCATGTGTGTGTGTGTGTGTTTCCATGTGCTATACAAGTACAAGTACAAGTAAATGCATGAATTGCCGTGCACAAAGATGTTGGCGAGAACTTTGAGCATTGTAAGAACATATCGATTTATATCATGCCCACAATTAAAATTGTTTGAATTCTCGACTATGCTTCAACTTTGTGCAAACAAAATCATCGGCAGGATGCCATCTTATTTCCACCCTTCTTGGCAACATCTTCCAATCACATATAGCAACAAGGTGGACTATGTTTGTAGTCACATACTGTCAGGTTGCATGCCCGCAGTTGTCGTTTGTAGAAGCTTTCAGAACAGCTCAAGTTCGGGGTAGGAAGGCACTTTTGAAGGTTATAACTTATTATTCCAAAATACCTTTTATTAGAGCACAGCTGTTTGTCCTTCCTTTTTTGCTCATAAACAGCTTCAACTTCGTTTACGTGAAGTAAATATTCCCCAGATCGGAGGTCGCCGGTTGCTTTAAACTTGTTGCACTTATTGTAGGTATCTGATTTCAGCTTCGTCAACGATAGATAGGAATTTTCTTTGAACACTTCATTATGCAACCACTCCATTTGAGGTTGTTCACCTTTTCTACAAGCTTCCTCCTTATACAAAGAATACATCTTACTGATATTCAATTCAGATGAAGGAAATAGCTCATCCGTCCTTTCTCTGGTGTAGTGACTTCGGTATAAAAGAAAACTTTCAACGTGATCACTGATTTTCTATCTCCATACATCAGGAACACACCTAACGCTGAGATGGCGTCCATGCTGATCGATTTTTATGATACATGTTTCATTTTCTCTGCGTTTTCTTGATATTGCGCGAATTCTGGAATCGCTTATTGTTTGTATACTAAGAAGGAACGATCTGCAAATGCTATGGCACCCCGTATCTGTTGAAAGGAAATATTACCTGCTGCTAGTGCGCTTTGAATTTTCTTTACTTTCCGTCCTTCTTTTCTTAACTGCCATTTCAATAATACATTTCAATGTAAATTGATCTTGTTCGTTGGCAATAAGCTTATAAAATTGACTAAAAATCTTTCCACGTTGGATCATCTTTTCATACAACTGGCTGCAATTTCCTGGCAATTTTTTTCTCACCATTCCTGTTGGCATACTCCAGCCCATGATCTTTCCATCGCTTGTTTTCTTTTCAAACAAGTGAATGGTTTCACATAAACAATGTCCTACATTCACTTTAACTTACTTTTTGGTCGAATAAATAGTAAATTTGGCCAAAAATAGTATTAGTTGGATTTTCGAAAAAATGTCGCTTAGGTCACTTTAACACGAAGGTACAGAATTGGTCGTATCAAATTGTTAGTGTCTACCATCAACATGCCAAGTGTGATCCCAACGCTGATACCTGTGCGAGAAAACACATCCATGGACTTAATCAGCAATACTTGCAAGACTATGGCTTTTCTAATGAAAGTGCTCTTCTTATTGACTTTAGAAGATGGTTAGCAGTTTTTTTCAATATTGTGCATATCCTTTGTAATAATCCTGTTTTTTATAAATCCTCTGCTTCAAACCCAAATTTTGTAATGCATGCTTGTTAAAGTCGCACAATAAATGCTTTATGAAAAGATTTGTTATTTTCATGCAACGGGTGGGATAGATGAAGGATGACAATGTCTTTCTCAAATGATTGTGGAACCTCAAGTTTTCAAAGACGAAGTTTATAGGGAGCTATTCAAGATTATGCGATAACTTTTTATAGAGATAAGATCAACATCAAATCAGTTATTGGTGATACTAGAACTCTATTTTTGAAGTTAATGGATACGTTTTCTAATAGAATTGTAATGGCGAGATTAGTTGCGAAAATTCATTTTAGTCATTTTGGGAAGGGGTCCCACTTTGCTTCTTATTCGATGGAAGTTGTAGATAATCCCGAAGAATTTTTTGAAAGACATATGGGAAAAATTGCTCAACGTCTTGATGCATCATGGTGTCAGTCTAGTGACTGAAGCAATTTCACATATTCACATTCAACTTTGTATAAAAGAAACTTAAAGATGTAATGGTACTTGATCGTAGCACAATTGGTTTTCGAGTTATGTCTACTTACTCTCAAAGTATATTCCCTCTGTACATGTGTCTATCATTTAGAAAAGGCTAGCAAGTTCATGTCGTCAAAAAGACTTGCTTTAGAAGTTGTTAGTAAGAGTGAAAATATATGCGATGTATGTAAGCGAAAGGATGGAAGTGAAAACGCATCTTTAAGAGATGTAAGAATACTTTCTGCCAGCGCTGTTTCATACGATACCGTATCCAACTTTGTCAATGTGGCCACTGTGATGTAGCTCATTTTAAGTGTCATTTCTGTCATAAAAGTTAGCACCTATGCAAATGTGGAAAAATCAAGTTGTAAGTAACAATGGTTAAGAGAAAAATGGCGAAACGTGAAAGTCGAAAGTCTTCAAAATTTTCTGAGGCCATTCGAGCTCTTCAACGAATGAAAGGAAATCAGCGATATAGTGCAATACGACATGCTAATGATAAATTTATTCGAGAAATTGTTTCTCATGTGAGATCACCACAACAACGAAAGTTATTTGAGTGACATACTACAAAATTGCGTTTCATCTCCGATCACGAAGTTACCCTTCAAAGAAAGAGGAAAACTCTAACACAAAAGGGTGATTTTCTGTAAGTGTTACTTATGATGTTAGCTCCTGTAGTGGGTAACCTATTGGGTAGTAACTTTGGCTCTAAGTGCAAATTGTGCAAATGTTGAATCTCAAAATATTGAAATGGATTTCAGACTTCAATATGATAAAGTTCTGACTGTATCAGGTCCATCCCATGCAGGTGAAACTGTTTTCACCCTGAATTTGCTACATAAAAGAAAAGAGTTGTTTAGGGAACCTATCAATCGAATGATTTGGTGTTATGGTATATATCAGCCGTCACTCTTTCAGAAAGAAATTGCAATGTCGTAACTTTAGTTGAAATGAAGGAATTATTCCAGTGGATGAGATTCAGTCCAATGATGTCGCTGTATTGGATGATCTATTAAAAGAAAGCAAGAATTCTAAGGTAAGGTAAGGAATCGTGCAATTTTCAAAATTACTAAAAATCGACAGAACAGTGCAGTTACATTGACACATAAATACAAGACATGTATAGAAACAACGTGACCAAGATATGAGTACAAGTTATTAATTAATCAATCCAGGTGCTATTTGAGAGAATAATACTTGCAGGAAAGAAAGAGCCACGTCTGCGAGATGTTTTACGAGGGGTTTGCAGGAACTTTCCTGTGCGAGTTGATTTCTTGGGACATAAGTCATACAAGGGATGTTTCACGTTCGACGAAATCCCACGGAGAAACTTAATTGCTGTGCTTTCACGACGACTATTCAAATCCTCAAGGATTTCGCACGTACAGTCACGGTCACACACGATGCGATGAGCTCTTTCCGAAGCTTTTCCAGCGATCCTTTATCCTTCCTTACTTGACATTCCGACCAAGAGAACAGAGCAGTATTCAATGACTGATAAGATAAGGCCAGAATAAACTTGGATTAATTGTGAACGTGAGAGGAATGGGCGAAGAGTACGAAGAGCGAAAAGACGTCTCGATGCGATTTTGGCAATATGAGCAACTTGTTTGTGCCATTTGAGGTCTCGAGTACATATGATGCCCAATATTCGTAGCTCATCAGTTTGGGTCATATCAGAAGGAAAGGGAGGGGCAGACATAGCGCCTTTGGGATTCCACATGACTTTGCACTTGCTAAAATTGAGATTTAGTCTAATTTTTGTTGACCACGTTACCATGTTGCTGTGTTCAATGAGGTGTATCGCATGGTTCCCTTTCTGAATTGGAATGGCAAGAGTGCAGTCGTCAATGTACTTTATAATGAGGCTTTGGGGAAATACCGGCTTGATTGATCCTACTACTGCGATAAATAGGTACGGACCTAAAATCGATCCATGGGGGATCCCGGAAACGACGGGCAGGTTGTCGCTGAGGTGTTTGTTCATCTTGACCCTTTCGGATCTCCCTACCAGGTAACTGCGGGTCCACTTTGCGAAACCCAAGGGGAAACTGTTCTCTGATAAGGCGTTGATAATTATATCGTGGCCAAGACAATCGAAGGCTTTGCCATAATCGCAGGCCAAAACAAGGACTCCGGTCACTTCAAACTTATCAAACCCCCGAGTAACAAAGTCATGAAGACGTATCAGTGCTTATGATGTAGAAGAACTTTTTTGCCACCAAACTGGAAAACATCGAATGCTTCTGTTAATTTTTCTACGATGCCTGTCTTGAGAATTAGTCTTTCGCAGATTTTAGATGGAGTGGTCAATAGAGATATTGGGCGAAGGTTGTTAATTGAAGGTGGGCTCGTTTTAGGCACTGGAATGATGACAGTCTCCTTCCAAACTGTTGGAAATTGTCTGGATAAGATTGAAACATTTATAATGTGAGACAAAGGTGGGGCAATGATGTCTGCAGCCAGTGTGTATAAGATATTCGGGAGGCCATCAATACCAGGTGATTTACCAGATTTGAGGGTCTTCAGGGCGTTATGAACTGAATCGGTGTTCACAATGGGGGACCAGTCATCAAAATCTGTTATTTGAGCGGGTGATGGTCGTTGAGACTCAGCTTCAAAAAATTTCGAATTCAGACATTGCGCTGCTTGTACCGGAGACTGGAACTCATGAGTCAGTGTGTCGATGGCCGAAAAACGGGACTTCTTTGTACCCCTTACTTCATTCACCACGTTCCACATGTCCTTTGGACACTTGCTTGCCTTTGAGGCCCACTTACACTTTTCGTGAAAAAAGAGATTTTCAACTTTGGTGCTCAAGTGGCGATATAGTGAGTAGTTATTACAACGAAATGAGTTCCAGTGTTTGCTAATCAATAACTTGATGAGAGGGATGATGTAAGGCTTGTCATTCCTTCTCATAATTGCCATGGATGATGGAATAGTATTTAAAAAGCAGAGTTCTATCAAACTCGTGAAGATGGCACACTTATCATCAAGTGAGAAACTCATGTCATAAATCTTGTCAAAATTCACATGATTCATTCTGTCCAAAAAAGCCTGAGCCGTTCCATTTATTTGATGTGATGACTCTGTCGTAGAGCACAGAACTGTTTTGTGGTCGGAAGAGGATATTGGTGGACCGATCTCAACATCAGGCAAGGAATTCAAAGTCGATGTTATCAGTAATAGGTCCAGTATGGATTCTCCGCGGGTTGCATGCTTCACAATATTCAAGAGGTCAAAAGCATTGCTCAGGTATGATAGATTCAAATGATTAAAGTCTCCTGTCAGAATTATTTCATAGCTGGGATGGCTTTTAAGGATTTCGTCAAGGTTATGAGAAATGAATGTCACAACTTGAGAGGATAGGCGAATTGCAGAAGAAGGTGGTATATATATATATATATATATATATATATATATATATATATATATATATATATATATATATATATATTTATATAAAACTATTAAAGAGATCAGATTTAAAGACATGAAGAAAAGACTCAAGAAATTAGACTATCCGGATAAATTAATAAATGATGCAGTTACAAAAGCAAAATCCACTACAGCATCACCTGGAAATAAGGACAATGAATCGAGGATAATACCTTATATTCAAACATACAATCCCAATAATCCTGATTTCTATAATAATGTGATAACTCCATCCTTTTCAAGTTTGAGGCTCACTGATACATTCGAATCATATAGAACAAGAATATCCTATCGGCAACCCCCGTCTCTATTGCGCATATTATCAAAAAACAATCGTATAACAATCATTGGTGTAACAAAGTGCGGAGTTCCCGATGCCAATGCTGCAGGTCCATTATAACAGGGACAATGTTCAACTATAAACGCAACAACAAAGAGAGCACTTTTTTAATAAAACATAACATGGATTGCAACTCGAAAGATTTGATCTACGTGCTGCAATGCAGAGGTTGCTGCGCTCTTTATGTGGGGCAAACGGGAGGCACTTTAAGATCAAGGACGCGAGTGCACAGACAACAAGTTAAGGACAAGGACCATCGATCTTTATTTGTGAGCAAGCACATCTCCTCATGCTCAAAAAGTGACCCTCCTTTCAGCATAATCCCGGTTTTGAAGTTACCCCCAAATTGTGATCGATCGTATAGGGAGAGCAAAGAAAAATGGTGCATTAGTGTTTTTAGACCTTCACTTAATCAAAATTGATCAATGATATCCGCCTGCACTCTTCCCCCTGTACGATGTCTGTGAATTCTTATTTTCATCCATGACATTTGCGTAATTCGCTTACTATGTATGTGTAGCTTATTTTATGATCATTTAAATTAAATTATGATATTCATAATAAACATTAGCCCTTGAGAAGCTTGAGTGAAACCGGTCGGGCTTTCAAGATTCAAAGTTTTTCCTTGACGACTTACGGGAGTTATTTTCCTTCTTATATATATATATATATATATATATATATGCAAATGAAGATTATTCTAAATTAATTCTAATTATTCTAAAGATGTTACAGATGTGTTCACTCGCGCAACACATCACAAGAGGTGCTTTATAATCCATATGACGCAAAATGTGTTTCCTGATGTGAAAGAAGCCCGCACACGAAACCTGAAAACGCACTATTACGCTATCTTAAGAATCCATAAGATAGAAATCAATTTGAAATTTTAGCGCGACAAGTTTCGCCAAGAGGTTAAAAAACCTTAATTGAAATTTTTTATGCAGCAACTGAAAAACCACACGGTTACTTATTTTTTGATTTTACACAAGAGTGTCCGGAAGAATTTAGATTTCGAAGTGATATTTTGAAAAAGTCTATGATTATCTACAAAGTATGAGTTCTTATTCTCGCATGATTGTCATTCCTCAGGACGAATATGTGCAATTGACTGATATTCAACAAGTAAGACAACCTCTTGCAAATCAAATTTATAAGAATGAATTAAATTATCAACAAAATTCACATGTTAAAGATCCACATCGTGCTGTATTATTGCAATCGGAAACTGTCGAAGAATTAAAAAGTTTGAAGAATAAGGTGCGTGACTCTGTTTCGACTGCTACACCTTTAGCATCTCGCGCACATGCAATGTCCCTTTTCAACAGCATTGAACCATATCTCTGTGTGAATGATAGAGGTGAAATCATTTCAGATGATAATGAAATTATTAACGCTTCACGCTATGAAGACTTGATTGAGTATGCAACACGCAGAAAGCGCCGTCAAGGCTATGTCCCACCTGGTTGGTCTTACTTTCTTAAACTATTGAAAAAGCACAATGTTCCAAAATTTGCTTTGAATAATGAAACATTGAAAGAACTTGATTCTATTTCAGCAGTTGATGCTACTTCATATACTTCACCGGTTACGCGTAAAATCAAAATGCAAAGGAATTGGTTTAAGCGATCACTTTCTAAATCCCCTTCCGCACCCATCAAGCAAACAAGGGGAAGAGAATGACGTAGAAGAACTCTTCCGAAGAAATACATGTTCTCAGACTATTAATGTGAAGCAGATGTGTTGGTTACCGTGCAATGAGCCGCCGGAAGTTAATGTAACTCTGACTTATATTGCTGTGCCAGCTCTCACAATGAGATTCCAAAGCAATGCAAACGTAAATCCCTTAAATCCTGTGGTTGCTGTACATGCAAAAAGGTAAGAAAGCAAAACATGAGAAGAAGGAGAAAGAGTGAGTCGTCATCGGATGAAGTTTTAAAGTCAATATATTATGATGTAAAACATCCGACAGGATTTGCATCTATAAAGAAATTGTCAAAACCGAGCGGCCTTCCACAATGGTTAAAGGGTCAAGCTACATATACATTCCACAAACAAGGGAAAAGGAAGTACGGACCCGTTATTTTATATTGCTCATGACATTGATGAACAGTGGCAAGCAGATTTGTGTGACGTTGCCGCTATTTCAAAACACAACTGGGGATACAATTTTATCTTAACCGTAATTGAAATTTTCTCGCGTTATGCGTGGGCTCAACTTTTAAAAACTGAAGAAGGTAAACAAGTAGCAAAGGCGCTCCAGTCAATTTTCCAAATGGGTCGCATTCCAAAGAGCTGTTTGGTGTAAAGAGTGCTTGTAAGGCTGCACTAGTTGAACGTTTTAATCGCAGATTAAAAAATCGCTTGTGGCGACATTTCACTGCCAACTTAACACAAAATTGGACAAAGGTTCTAAAGATACGCTACATGCCTGCAATCACTATGTTTATCATTCTATTGGACTCAGACCAGCGGATGTGAATGCTGACAACGCAGATAGAGTGCGTGAAACATTCCAACGCAAGTGTAATAATGCAAAATGTGATGTGAAAATAGATGATAAAGTTCGCATATCAAAAGTAAAGAGTGTTTTTGTCAAAGGTTATCTCCCGAATTGGACAGAAGATATTTTCAGTTTCAAGTATCAATAAAAAGACTCCCCGACAACTTACAAATTGAAAGATTGCAATAATGAAGAAATTGATGGTAGCTTTTATTGTGATGAGATTAAGGTGGTCGCTCAAAGTGAAACATATTTAGTAGACAAAATCATTCGAAGTAAAAAACGAAAATGGTGTCTTGTTAAATGGGTCGGTTATCCTTCAAGTATGAATTATTGGATGCGTCGTGCGGACATCTTTCATCTACGCGATCGTCAGTAATCTATGCAAATCTATAACTTGTGAGTTCAAGGTTTAAGTAATGAATCCGACTGCATCGTTTTATTCACGTCCCCCCTACGTAAGTGACGCTGGTACAATTTACAGCGGTGCTCGCCGTCAACGTGGAAGTAGCAAGTTTGGTGCGCTGAAATCTGTTGTAACTCCTCTCTTATCTAATGTCGGAGGATCTTCAAAACGAACTGCTTTCAATAATGCTGTTGGCTTTGCTAGTGATGTTGTTAATGATATTGCCAGTGGTAAAAATGTAAAGAGAAGTTTACTAAATCATGAGAAGGAACGCGGTTTAAGAACATCACAGCAAACTTTTAATGCTACTCAACAAAAGAAAGCATCTAACTGAATGAATGTTAGAAGAAAAAGAAAACAGCGCGTAGGTGGTAAGAAGCGAACTTCAAACAAAACTAAGAAAAGGCATTCACGCAGACGTCGCGCGCTGTAATCTTTCATCAAGTGCTAAACGACGACGCTGTCATAACTTCTAATCATGGAGTGTAAATCTTCAGGGTTTTGTTTGCTTGATCAACAAGCGATACAGACAGATATTCTTAGTTCAAGCATTATAAATTATCATCCTCGTACAGCTGAGAATTGTGGTCCTATTCAATTTGTTATTCCTGGCGCTGGCGATGACTACATTGATTTGAGTTATGCGATAGCTGATGTGAGGTTTAGAATTCAACAAGAAGATGGAACAAAAATTGAAGATGCACATAATGCTGGTCTGAACAATTTACCGCTGGCTACATTATTTCGCGATGTCGCTCTAACTATTGGAGAGCAATAGGTGGAAGGTGGTCAAAGCGATTATCCCTAAAAAGCATATTTAAATGCTCTATCACAGTTTCATCCAGCAGCTCAAAACAGTCATATGGAAGCAATGGGATGGTATAGAGATCAAGCAGCACTATTTGATAGTGAGACAAACACTGGTTTTGTAAAGTGATCTGCTTTGATAAAAGATAGCAAAGGTATGTCAGCTGTATGGTCCATCTAATTTTGACTTCATCAGACAATCAACATTTTTACTCTGTAATACCAGTATGCAACTCAAACTTACATTGAATATGCCTGAATTTTTGTTGAATGCATTTGCTTCAGCTGTGAAATTTGTAATTCATGTGAAAGATATTACAGTATGCATTCGTCGAGTGGTGGCTAATCCAAATGTAATTAGAGCACATGCTGAGGGTCTTATCCGCAACAATGCCATTTATCCCATTCAACATACACAGCTTCTCACATTTACTATTCCTAAAGATCAAAAGAGTTTTATGAAAGATGGTCTTTTTTTCATCGGAGCACCAAAGCTCCTCATGGTGGCAATGGTTGAAAATGATGCATTTAATGGTAATGTCAAGAAGAATCCTTTCAACTTCAAACACAACAATTTAGTTTAACTTGCTTTGCGTGTAAATGGTGTTAGTCATCCTGGACCACCCTATAAACCAGATTCTACTTCTTATCAATTTCTGCCTTGTTATGTTGATTATATGAATGTCTTTGTCTTTTGCAACACAGACGATACCAACGGACTCACAATGAAAGAGTTTAAGAATGGATGTACTATCTATGCCTTTGATTTGACTGCCGACAGCAAAATTAGTGCACCTTATCGTAAAGCTAACGTTCCTCATAATATTCGCTTGGATCTGGAGTTCAAAACACCGGTAACGGAGACGATCAATGTATTAATTTATGCAGTCTTTGATTCAAGTATTGAGATAACTAGGCATTGTGACGGGATTCTTCAATATAATCGCTGATGAGCTGGTTAAATGCTGACGATCTCAAGACCAAAGTGCAGCGTAATGCAGATGAAGCTACGTTGAAAGCTTCTGATAATGTCTATTCGCTAGATACCTTGACGACTACAGTAAACAAAGTATCCCATCTTTGTTGTTTTGAATACTCATTCACAGAATTTAGAAGGTGAGAATTGGGAAGCTATCTTTTCTGGAAAAGACAGATGTGATGAACTATTTGACTCTCTTGCTCAACCTCCGAATATACCAACACACTAGTGGCTGAGAAAGCATATTCGTCAACATCAACGAAATGAGCACATACTGCAACATCCAATGTCATCAACTTGTGGTGCTTTCGTATTGTACTTCATTTTAAAACGTTTACATGTACACCTATTTAAATCTGCTATTCAAAAGTTTTCATGTAATCCATATTCTAATGAAAAGATGATTTGTATGTTCTATAATGATTTGAACCAAAAAAACAATAATAATATATACAATAATCATATATATATAATAGATAATAAATTTATCAATTGCCAGGTTACTTGTCTCAACATCGATCGGATAGTCTAGGCTCATATCTGCTTGAATGTCACATTTCAGTCCACTAATGACAACTTTACTGTTATGAAAGGTTGCAACATGTACAGGTAACCAGCAGCTAATGAGAGCCGCGGGAAACAGGTCTGGTCTATGACAGAAATTGAAACTGCTGGAATGAATCTTCAAAAACGATACATCTTCACTCAGTTGAATAGAGATCACCATATTGTCCACAGTCAGATTCGACATCACACCGTCGTTGTCCGACGATAACCGTGTATCTACAAAATATGAAATTTTTCAGGAGACACAAAAAACATTCTTATAAACGCGTAACTATATTCTAAGTTTTGTAAATTCGGGTAATGCATATGACAGGGATGCTTTATCATAAGTTTACTATTAAATTGAGCAACTTTTGATATTTTCTATTTTAGTGTATATACACGGTTATCGCCGTGAATATTTGTCAGTAGATACACGGTTATCACTTTTTCTTACAGATGTATGCATACCACGTACCATATTTCAACACAAATAATGGACGGCAGTAGTTTCAATTAAGAATAATCATAATCATGTCAAAACAGCACGTACAGGCTCCTTGTGCAGGCAGGTACATATCAAGAGAGTAAGGATAGCAATACATAAAAGAAAACCCATCAATCTGTTATAATCTTTCCGCACATCTAGCATGTGTGAAGGAGTACTACCTCAGTGTAATTTAAAACAATGTCGTAGCTCAAACAATTCTGCATGTATTATACACTGTATAATCAAAAAATTGAACCACTTGGTAAAGATAGTAGTTCAATGCGATAGTGAGTCATAGAAAGAATGGTAATCACTCGGAATAACCAGTTTCAACTCCTGTAAATGTCTATATTTGGCTGCGGATATTTTCTTCGCGTTGTCGACGTATCTTCTCCTCTTTTATCCATAAGTACCCACATGTCATCAAAATTAAGTTTGAAAGAGATTCTGCCATTCGACTCGTATCTCAAAGCTCTTATGTCAACAACTTGGGCTCTCCAACACGTTTTCCAGGTCTTATGCTACGAAGTGAGGCAATTTCAGAAAAATTCAAAAAGAAGTCATGATCTACGTATTTTACAAAGTACGGTTTAGGCTTTGATAGAGATTCTTGAATATAGCACACGTAATCTGCTGGGCAGTAAATATCCTTATTTTTAAGGCATCGCTCCATAGTGCTGTCGACACTGTCCACTTCCATTTGCGTGTGCCCACGCTCCAGAATTTTTTGGATCACAGTTTTATTATATGTTTGGGAGAAAAGTGACAAAGCTTTTGCAATAGTCAAATTTCTGTTCTGATTAGTACAGCCGTCAGAATATATCAAGTACTCATCAAAAGATGTATTAGAACCTAAGAAATCATATAGGCATGAAGCAAATTCATTCGCTGTAAGCCCTCCTTGTTCCTCATGCCAAACATAGCATGTTGTATCTTTAGTTATGCAATCATAAATAGTGAAATTGTGGACGCAATTTTGTACGGTAATACACTGCTGACGCTTTTAGCGATGAAGCAAGAAACTAGAACTGCTTGGAGATCCATCGTTAGCATTCGGATATTTGTGTTATTTGAAGCAATCTCTTTATCTTTTATTTTCTCAGTCTGTGCCTTTTCCTTTTTAGCCCAATGTGCAAAATAGTCATTTTCGGATAAATTTCCTTCCTTGAAGGCAACACAGGTATCGCACTGATCTTTCCTAGGATGGAATATGGCCAAGTTTGCACCATGAAATTCACCCATAAACACTTGACGAGATACAATAACATTTCCGGTATTTTTGCAGTGGTTCACATAGCTATTGTAAAGATGCAGGTGGCTAGTAAAAATAGGTTCTAAGTATTCTTATTGGTCGACTTTCGACAATAATGTGATGGAACTGATGGTAAACTGCTCAGGAATTCCCTGACTTTGGAGCGGCCAAAAGAAGAAGGACTTTGTATTATTGAATCATCAGAAGTGGAAACAACGATCTCATCGAGTCTCGTCTTTGAATGCGTTCTTACGAAATAGTCTGTCAAACCAGTCGTATTCAAAAACATTTTCTTGCAAAGTGACACTAGTTGGCCATTAATTTTTAGATGATATTCGCTAGAAAACTTTTTACGCAGGATATCATTTGAGGTTGTCCTCCGTTTAACCTTGTTGACAGAAAGTAGTGATTGTACAAAACCCTTTTTTTGTTCCCAATTCATGGATCAAACATCTTTAAAGACCTCATCTCTGGCCTCATCAGGATTACTTGAGCAGCGTAAAGACCGGCAAGAACAGCGACTTTTTAAAAAATTTTCACATTTTACGTCTGGCACATAAGTTGAATTTGTCGTGTCGTACTCCCTTCCAATATACTCTCAACCTCTCACCCGCTTCTGTTTATTAACATTTTTTGCCCAAGACCTGTCACTATTCGCTCGTTTTGCCTTAGGCATAGAGTTTATTTGCATGGTAGTGATGCTTTGGCTTACTGGAATTATATCGGAATCGATGGAATCGTCAGAAGGACTGGAGTTTGTTGTAACGTTTTCAGCGCTGCTACTAGATTTTCCCTGAATCTGATGAGAGATCTCAGAGGAGGCTGATCTGACTACGACGCTACCTACACCGTCCAATGCAAGATTGTGATCGACTCATATGGATCCTCTGTATTTGAATTGGTTGATTTCTCCTGTAATACTCGAGATCCTTTTTCTTGGTATTTCTCCCGAGCCAATTGAACCATTTTCCAACTTCTTTTTGAAGACATCTAAAATGAAAACAAATTGAATTGATTATTCATAAAGCAAAAACGAGTGCTGTGTAGTATAGGCAAGACAAAACCAGCCAGCAATAGGCCTTTATAATGTATATACGGTACTCTCTAGTACTTTACAGTAACGGCCTTAACAACATTTCGAAATTGTTTGACAGGATTTATTTTTCTATTCCATTAAAGTTACGCTAATGTTCTAAGCACTCATCAGCTAAGTAGGCTATTCATAATATGAATTTGACGTCAAAACAAAGAAACAAGAATATTTTCATAAATTGTAAGTTAGAATATCTGTAACAGAATGCATGTAGTTATCAACAGAATTAATTGTAAATGTAGTATCGTATTAGAAATAATTATTTATTGAATCATGATTGACTTCTTCACTTGTCGTATCTAAGCAGAAATCATATCAGTAAGCTGTCTTAAAGTGGTGATTGCATTTCATATATAGGCATCTATAGGCCTATACAAAATTGGTCGAATGGCAGTGTAGTATACCTACAGTGCAAACCAGAATAATATACTCTAAAAGATGAAAAACATGTAGATTATACGGATACTTTGCAAAGTTTCTAAGGATCCCTGTCTATTTGTACTCAAAGCCCACCGCGTTCATCTTTTACATGTATCTACCCATAGGTCTTTAAATAGATAGGCTTTACAGCCGTATTGTAGACCCGCATGCATTAGCAGACACACAACCAAGTGTCTGATAGTTCAATAATAAATCAAATATACACTTACCAGAGCGAACGAGAATTACTGGTCACCAGCATCAGATGCCAAAACAACTTGAAATGAAGTCAACTTTGAATAGTAGCAACGTGCGTATCGAATACTGTCTTGCTCTTCAGATAACTATGACGTTGATGTAGGGTGCAAACAATAAATGATGACTCACGATCGCTCTGATGTCGGGAAAGTGGTTTATGAGATTGCTATTCTTTAGAAGCGACCGCACGAGCATAGTTTGTCATTCTTTGATTCATGGTTTTGTAGATACACGGTTATCGTCGGACAACTTTTAGTGCAAAGTTGAATTGTGCGATTAGAGAATTATGAAATTTTCCAAGTTACCGTTAGTTTTTAGACTCAACATCATAATACATTGCGTAAAAGGTGTAAAGGATTTAGAAAGTGCAAAAAAACGAATTTTGAAAATTTTGTAGATACACGGTTATCGTCGGACAACGACGACACACTTCTCCCTCTTCCATATCCGTCGTTGTAGTTTCTGCAGCTCTAAGCGCATTAACCGTGCTGATGATTGGGAAAGGGCGCCGAGAATCTGTACAGTTCCATTTGGGAAGAGTTGAAGATTCCGTAAATTGCTCATCTTCACCCCCAGCATTTGCGGTCGACCTAGATAATACTTGCTGTTTGGAATTTGCTGATGTAATGTTGCGAGATCGATTTTCGTGTAGAGTCTGATGCGTCGGAGAATGTTGACAATGGTGTAGCGATGACGTTTTATGATGAAGAAATGAGTAAATAGAGCGATGGATCTTCCTTTTATACTTTTCCCAACTGCCTTCATGAAATGTGAAGTAGATAGAAAGTTGTGAATGATAGATTTGAATTCGCTGTTTGCTAAGTCGCAACCATATGCGATTTCCTATGCGTGAATGTTTTTCCATACAGAAGTATTTTAAGTCCTTCATAATATGATTTAGAGACTGAAAATGTCGATATGATAAAGCAAATACTCTTCTTGCATTCCCAGTGAAATCTTTGAATCATACGTTTCGTTCATGATCAATCTCAACATATTGTAGGAAATCCAATTTCCAAGTCTTCATGATGGAGTGTGACATCGTGTTGATGATGATTAAGATTACGATTGCGGAAAATGCGATGCGATGAACGAATGAATGACATAATGGACATCTTTTATATGTTTCCCAATTGTATTTTCGAAGTGAGAAATAGATGGAGAGATGAGAATGATTGACTTGAATTTCATTTCTGTGATGTTGAAGCCAAACTGGATTACCCAAAGAGATGAAGTTTGACGTTTTTGAATATTCCAGATCCCTTTTGATGTCATTAAGATTGAAAAATTGTCGCCATGTTAATGAAATTCCTTTCGATGTATTTCCACAAGAATTCTTGAAATGAACGCTTCCATCGCGACTAACTTTAATATATTGCTGAGAGTCCAAAATCCAAGTCTTCATGATGATGTTATGCAAATTGGTAGTGTATAGATCACCGAAATGAAATTGTAATTTTATCATGTTTTTGCTTAGCAATGTGGCAACAAATAGATTTCTTGGTAATCGAACTGCTATCTTTACACTCTCATTGTTAATACACAACAGCTAGCTGGAAAGTGGGAAGTTGGCGTCACCCAACTTATTCGCAGTAACTGTATCTACACTTTTGATCATGAAGTGATGACTATTAATATGAAACGTACATATGCCTATCAGTGCGAAGAGGGATGTCAAGTTTACATTCCGCACTGGCCAAAGAAAGAGTCCTTAACATGCAAAACATTTGTATTTGACTTCCTGAATAAAGCATGTAGACACATTGTCGAGTTTACTCCCCACAACGGTGAATATTATCATGCAGTTGATAAAGATTGGATTGTTGCTTTGAGTCCGAGTTTAGGAAATGATTTAGGTTACTTTACTAGCGGCTTGACAAAAGCTATGATAAATAAAAAGCTTATTACTATACAAGAGGTAGCAAAATTTTGAATTACGAACAGAAAGGCCTGTTATTGGATCCTATTCCGAAAAATAAAAAGACGTCGGTATCACCACCAGCGAACGCACGTCATTAACTAGAAGGATATGGTTTAAAATATTCTATAGAAGAGGTTGACACATTTTCAAGCTTGGAATAATCTAATACAGCTTTGTCCAATGTAGATGGCTTTGCACAACTATACTTCTAATTTTTAATCATTTTAAACACCAACCCGACTCAACATCTATAATACCTCTACAAAAAAAGAGAGGTGATGTCGCTAACTTTTGAAATATTTCATTTAATGATCACAAGTTTGATAGTTTATACGTTTTCTAACGTCCTCCATCGTCCTACCAAAAAGACCGCATGTATATCGTAACTTTTACTTCTCGCCACGCCCGTTATCTTTTAATCATAAAAACTTTCACTTGTTGCTTATAAAACTTTCACTTCTTTTCTAATGCTACACTCGCACCTTACAAGCCGATATTAACGTAGAGAGTGGCTGTGGACACGATGCCTTCTTTCAACTTTCAAAATTCATGATGTCGCCAATCTCTTCAATTTTACTTTCAAACACCAACAGCCAGCTCCCTAATGCCTTCTAACTTCAACAGATTATTAAGAAAAAGCATTACATAAAAGGTCTTTGAACTATCATAGCACCTTGCTCGTCATTACTGCTCATCTCATAGCTTTCTTTCACCCTCGAAGATCTTAAACCTTCATAGCCAATCGTGTAAGTGTGACATTATACTTTGACCATAGTACTTCCACCATATCCATCCATCGTAATCCTAAATGTCCACAACACGGTGGCTACAACTGCGACTTGGGCGACAAACAGGGGTCGGGACTTCCGCGCGAACAGCTTGCCGTGAGAGCTCTCTCGATGAAAACACCACCGTCTTCTTTCTAGCTTGTTCTTCTTCTATCTTCTTTGAGATCTTCTCCATCGCCCTTGCTCATCGAATCGCCCGTCTCGTATACATGAAAAGAAAGCGGCTTGGTGTCAGTATCTTGCCAATAGAATACGTTAACGTTGTTCAACAATAAAAACCACATACCGGTACATTAATCATGTTACATTACACATATTTACCAAACCAATTAAGAATTGGCACTTTACTTTTAAGCAGAATACAATGTATCACATTTAACCGTCACA